>JASDQU010013775.1:80283-91587 GCA_032191745.1 Picea mariana | reverse complement strand
CAGGTTGGTGCATGGTTGATGCACTTGTTTATGGTACAGGTTGATTACAGGTTGAGGTACAGGTTTATGCATGGTTGATGCATGGTTCAGATTTATTGGTACAGGTTTACAAGGGTATATCTCACAATGATAATGTGACAATGGTTCCATTATTCTACTTCTACTTCAGGGTGGCTGGATGGGGCAAGGGCAAGTGGTTGTAGCCACCTTCCGGTTGTAGCCTCCTTCTGGTTATAGCCAGAGAATTGGGGAGTTGGAGCTTCCTTCAAGTTGTAGCCTGGGAAACTAGGGGGTTGGAGCCTCCTTCCAGTTGCAACTGGAAAACAAAGGAAGTTGGTGCTTCCAATGAATGTAATTCTTCAAGTCATATAAGAAAAAAAATTCCATGGTTTTCTCCCGATTTGGGTTTCCAAGTAAAACACTGGTGTACTGTGTATGTGTATGATTCTTCATTTGTTCATTGCTTATTTACTCTGCAGTTATTGGATGATAATGCTTCATTGATATAACACTTGGATTATATGGTTAAAAAGGATTAAATTTCTCTATTATTGATTCACCCCACCTCTCAGTAATCCAACAATTCCATTGTGTTTTCCTATTACCTCTATATTATGAAATATTATTATGGTTGATTTAGCTTTAGCCTGGTCATCATATGGTGTTTCATATTGTTAAATATTTAGATGTTGTCCATTATCTGCCTTTCAATTTTGTATGTGTGATCAATCAATTATTTAATTATTATTGAGTTTATTTCAGATGTTAAATGATCGACAACATCAATATTCAAAATTGAGTTTTCCTTCATTCTCAGATATTGATCATCTTAAGATCATAAGATTCTTTTTAATTAGTTATCTTCCTGATGTTATTAATTTACTCCAAATATCAAACACTTCTTTGAATTTATTTTGGAAGTACTAGTATTGTTCTGTTATAGGTTTCCCTTAAAATCAAGACAAGAAGGGGCCCAAACAACACAGAGAGATAAGCTCAGTTTCATTGATCAACTACAAGTTAGTCTCTGTGTTATTTAATTAGATTATTTATTGATGAAACGATAATTGCATTAATTATGTTTGACTATTTCTGTATTATCATTTCAATTGTATTTTCTTAGTATTTATCGGTTTAAAATCCTTAAATATTCAAAAACCAAAAAGATTTATGTTCTTACTTTATCTTAGTTAGAAACGCTATCATGAACATTCATTTTGCAAGATTTCAAGTAAATCTTGCAAATTGTATATAGATTGTTTATTATCATTTGTATATATTCATGTTTCTATTTGAACACTTGTAATTAGTATATAAATTGTTAGAACCATAGATTTAGGTTAGTTTATTTCTTTTATTATTTTTACGACATTAGTTGGTTAACAAAGCCATTAAACCTGTCGGGTCAGTTCATTCCAAATGGCTTGGGTTAATTAGACAACCCCAAACCAAATTTGACCTTCCAGTTGATGGTGTGTCATAAACGACCATCAAAAGTATGGTAGTTATTCAATGTAAGGTAGACATGACCCACTATGTTCTTATTTAAAAAGGTCTACTATGTAGTTAGTTTTGAATAAATGTAATGTGTTGTTTGGAGGTTCCTTTAGATTCATCACATTAATTTTTGGGTCAATCTTCCGAACTACACTTTCATAATCGATCATCACAAAAATTTGTGAGGAAAATATTATCATTATACTTTATTAATATGAATTAGAAACAAATGATTGACATTATTTTTATCTTGACTTATAAATTTTATTTTCAATTGGCTTACATGGCCTAGTTATAATTATATTATATCATATTTAATTATATTAATTAATTTCATACTCTATATTATATAACTTTTTTCATACCTTAATTTATATTTTATTTAGAATCTATACTACTTTTTATCAAGTATGTATTAATATATATAAATTTTATTTATAGATATATTTTAGTGATATTTGTACATTGATTTGTAACAAGGAAAGACCAGAAGGCATCATGTCTCAGAGTAAATGAGGAATTATAATGGTGAATGTTATAAATTGAAATGGAAAAGAAGATTCATAAGGAATACATAGCGCATTGTTTTTAAGTCAAGAAACAAATGAAAGGGCATGGATTTCCCATCCACATAAGGCCAAATGAAGGAAGGGAGAATTGAAGCAAGGTTTCCATTGGAGGTGAAATCTCTAAAGTGATAAAGTAAAATGAAATAGATTTATAGATATAGAACCTGAGCTGAGGGAGTTGATGGAAAGGGTTCTTGAAACCCTAGTGTCAAAGGAAAAATATATGCAATTGGTGGATTATAGCAAAGGTCCCATGAAAGGCCTGAAAATTTTCAAATATGAGCTTTCGTCTCTTCCAAAGAAAGAGGGCCCTCACATTCCTAGTGTTTATGACTTGGAGCACCCTCAATTCCTTTTACTTCATCCCAAAAGGTTGGGGACCAACTCTAAAGATCGTTCTGCCATCGTATCATGGATCCTAGTATATCTTCTACCATATGCTAACAATATAAGTATGAAACAAGCCAGATAGAGGCTCTTTTTGTGGATGTAGTACTTTAGATGATCTAACCCATGGGAATGTCTCTAAAAAAAACATGAAAGACAATCATACCACTTCAAACTCGATTACTGGTCCTATGTCTCCTTCTCTAACTAATCTGGTGGTGAAGGGTGAGAATGCTTAGGTAGGGTTTACTTAGGATGTTTCAGTTTCTCCTATTTCTCCTAGTAGAGGTTTGTGTATGTTCTATCTCCTCTCAAATTCTTCCCTTCGTATCCCAAGAAACCCATTTCATTCTAGCTACTATGGTCATTTTAGTGAATGAGTGTTATGACCCTGTGAAAGTTTCCGACATATGTCCTGCACTTGGTGGTGACTTTCTTGAGAAAGGCTCTAGGTTTGTAGGTTAGGGGCTAGATCTTGAGTTCCTCTCTAGTGGTAAGGTGTCATCATGAGATGATTCCATAGTTTTTGAGAAAGGAATATGGAGAAGATGCTATAAAAATCATTAATAAAAAGACACCATGAATGGAAATGGTGGTCGAAGGACGTTAATGTGGAACATATTCTATATCTACTCCAAAAAACCCTCATTGGTCATTTCTTCAATAGATGAATCTTGTCGAAGTGTCTAAATGATTGGATGCAAATTTGTTAGGGTTTTCTTATTGGTTACAAGTTGGCATTTAAGCTTCTAAACAAAGGTTGTATTAGCTTATCTTTCCATTCAGTGGAGGATGCTAAGAAAATATCATAGGGTATATGGTTTTGGGGGTCGACCTCTCTAATTTTAAAACCGTGGAACCCATATTTTTACCCATGAACTGAAATGACTTCCCAAGTTCCCATCTGGGTAAAATTTCATGGGTTTCCACTTGAATTTTAAATGGTGGACTTCTTAACTAAGTTGGGAAATAGACTAGCTAGGACTATTACTATCAATGACTCCTTCTGTAGTAGTAATAGTTGTGTTGTTGCTAGGATTCTAGTAGATATTGACATTAGAGATGGCATGGAGAAACAAGTGGATATTGAGGTTCATATGTCTTCTCACTCGTAGATTCTTGACTTTTACAATGTCCCTTTCCAACACTTGAGATGTCACCTACATGGACACATCCCCATTGATTATTCTCATTCATTTGTCAAACAATATTGGAAGCATAAAGTTCCTCCTATCATTTCAGAGAATCATAAAGTTCTCTCTAGGCTAGGGCATGCATCTATTATGGTGGATTCACATACAAACAATCGTCCTTTGGAATTTTTGGTTCACGATATTGTGGCTTTGAACATAGTTAATGACTTAATGAGAATTGTGACCTAAAATTGAGAAATCTAGCCCAAAATACCATATTTTTTCATCAAAAACATCAAAATCAACCCTTGTTTCAAACAATGGTGCTATCGGTAGCACTCTTTTTTTGGGTGGTTAAAACTATGACTTTATTGAAATCGCGACCTTGAAAATTGACACCATTGTAAAAAAATTCACCCTCAAATCAAAAGTGATGTTTTCAATAGCACCAGTTTATTTTTAGAGTCAAAATTATGACTTAAATGGAATCGCGGACTTGACAATTGGTACCATCGCGAACAAAAAAGCTAAAATTGACTCCTAATTCGAAAACCTGAAAAATTTATTCGTTAATTAGTTTTTATTTTATTTAAATTTACATTAAAAATGAAAAAAAGTCTATAATTTTTTATTTTTTATTTTTTATATAACACCTTTTAAAAAATCATCTAACTCTAATTTAAAAAAAAAACTACTTAAAATGCAAGTTTAAAATAAATAAATAAAAAAAAGGTAAAAATAAAGAAAAAAATAACACTTTAAAAAAATAAAAAAATAACACCCAAACAAGTGTTTTTTTAATTGAAAAATGACAAAAAAAATAAAAAATAAAAAAACAACTAAAATTAAATTCAAAATACCAAAATTCAAAAAATAAACAAAAAAAAAAGATTTTAAAAAGCTTTAAAAAAATTAAAATACCAACATTAAAAAATACAAATTAAGAAAAAAAACTAAAACAAATAAATAAATTAAAAAATTAAACGAAGAAAACATAAAAATGAATCGCCCCCCGCCCCAATCCACACGCATGCACCCACCAAGAAGCCCTGCTACCTGTCTGCCCCCGTTCCTCTCCCTGCCATGTTTCCCTCCCTTCTCTTCCACTTCCCCTCCATCCCTCCACATCCCACTCCCCTGCCCCTCTCTCCCCGTGCCACCAGTAGAACAGGGCAACAAACAATGCATCATCTTTTGACATATTCCACGGGTGATACAGGGAGGGAGGGGTGAGGGAGCGAGAGGTGGAGGGAGGGAGGGGGAGTGGAGGAGGAGCAAAGGTAATTAGGCAGGGAGACAAAGAGGGGCGGTAGGGCTTCACAATGGGTGAATGTGCATGGGTTGGGGGCATGGGGGCGAGGGGGTGATTCAGAGAATCACCCTCCCCACCCCTTTGGTTCATTTTTATGTTATTTTTGTTTAATTTTTCAATTCTTTTTTTTTTAGTTATAATTTTTGTTATTTGTTTTTTAAATTTTAATGTTGGTATTTTTTAAGGTATTTTTTAAAACTTTTTTTTTTTTAACTTGGTAGTGTGTTTTAAGTCGTTTTTAATTTCATTTTTCTTTTTTATTTTTTTTAAATATATGTTAGACGATCTTTTTAAAAGGTGTTAATTTTATTTATTATTATTTTTAACTTGTTTATAGACTTTTTTGTTTCATTTTTTAATTTAAATTTAAAGAAAAAAAAATTAATTAACAAACAAATTTTCAGGTTTTTGATTTAGGAGCCAATTTTAGTTTTTTTATTCATAATGGTACCAATTGTCAAGTCTGTGATTTCAATTAAGTCACAACTTTGACTCCAAAAATAAAATTGGTGCTACTGGAAGCATCATTTTTCGACTTGACAGTCAATTTTCAGCAATGGTGTCGATTGTCAAGGTCATGATTCAAAAAATGGAGCAGTGAGAATATTTGTTCTCTCAATTTCAAACAAGTTATTGAGCATCAATAGTTTTCCATGAATAATAGAGTCTTATGTAGTGAAGCCTCATTGTATTTTCCTATCATTCATGTGATTTGTTCAAGCATCATTATCCATTTTTCAAAAAGCATTTCTGTTTAGTGGATATTCTACCTCATGAAGGTGTAAAGTTGAGCTAGCATAGGTCACTTTGTGATTCATATTTTATTTTTATTTTTATTCTCTCTTCCATAACGATAAACCCCTTTTCTAATATTCAACTCAATTTACTTTGATCCATAGGATGTTAAAAAAATAATCCATGCCTAGTGGTCTTGATCTATGATCTATATCTGCTTATTCCGGTTTCTGATCAATATTCTCTTTCCTACCTTTTTGATCCACCAATACCATTTAAAACCCTATAATAAATTTCAAGATGTGCTTGTCATAGTTCTAAGGCATTCATTAGAACATCTCAAGTGCTAACACAATACAAATGATGCATGAGTGCATTGTGAACATGAAGGAACCCTTTGGTGACTTTGTTGAGATGAATTTTTCTAGTAAGACTTCAAATTCCAACCTTGATATTTTCATTGAATAAATCTCAGTTCCCTTTGATAGTTATCCCTCCCCATCTAAGGGGGTTTTCGACAAGAACAATTCCTATCATGGTAGAAAGAATCCACAAGTCTCTTCCTCGATGGTTGATGGACATGAGGGTTCCACTCATGGTTCTCCTTCAAGATATGATTATGGAAGTGATAGAGGTTTGTCAAAAGTCGATGATGAGAAGGTATCAAGTGGTGCTTTTGATAATGATGATGGAAAGTAACACTACCATTTGTGGTCCAAAAAGATGATTTTTTCTTGTGATAGTGGAATGATGGAGATTCTAGGGATGGATAAGCAAAAAGAGATGAATAATTGTATAGCAGGGATAAAGTCACTTTTGGACCATGCGCAAAAAAAATAAACACTTGAGGCTAAACAAGGAAAAAAATCCTTGATAACCAGGGTTCCTAAAGAAACAAACCCCTCTCTAATTTGTTTCCTAATTTTATTCATTTCATTAAACATTAGGGGGTTGGGTAACCAGTTTGAAAGGCTATCCCTCCATAGACTTGTTGAGAAGGATAAGCCTAATATCATTCTATTACATGAGACAATGTGTAAGGGGGAAAACTTAAATGGTAGTCTTAGAACATTGTTGAAAAAATGGGATTTTACTTAGGTGGATTCTAGAAGGATTTTGGGGGATCTAATCCCCTAATGGAATCAAAGATTAACACTAAATAAATCTTATATTGTATGTTAAGGACTATGCATAGAGTTCATGAGAAAAGGACTTGGCTAGGCCCTTTTCATGTTGAATATGTATGGTTTGTGTGGTGATAAAAAAAAAATATGCGATAGGTTTTTCATTTGTAGGTGGTTAGAGATGTTTCGGTGATTATTGGTAGAGATTTGGACTTTACTTTGAACAGAGTAGAGATATGGGGAGAGTCAACAAGGATATATAATTTGAGATTTTATTTCAATCATCACTTAGAAGAGATGGATCTTAGTGATGTGGAGCCAGTTGTTCTAAAACCCACGTGGAGGAATAACAAGAAAGGTCGAGACAATGTCTCAAAGCACTTGAATAGATTCTTGGTATTTGACATGTTGATCCAATTAGTGTAGAAGTATAGATCTTGGGTAGAAGCCAAAGGTATTTATGATCATTGCCCAATCCTTTTACAATTGGACTTGAAATATAACAAACCAGAAATCCCTTTTAAATTTAATCCGGAATGGTTGGAAGATGAAGAGTTTTAGGACTTGGTCAAATCCTTTTGGATTCCATTTCAGGTCTATCTTCTAGTGAGCAATTTGCAGATTCTTTAAATATGGTTAAAGGTAAGGTACTTGAATGGGCTATTGAGAAACACAATTTAAGAAGGATGTATGTTTGACAGAGGTTGAATCTAAACTTTCATCTATCTTTCACAATAAAATATTCCATACTATTAGTGAGGAGAACGATAGAATACTAAAGGATTTAGAATGTCTATAGAAGAAACTGTTTTTAGGTTGAGAAGAAAAATAGTGTTTAAAAGGTAGAGCCACTTGGCTTGATCTTGGCAATGAAAATATAAAAACATTTCATCAATATGCTAGACATGTGAGAATATAAACACAATATGGGAAATGTGGAATGAGGAAGGGTAGACTATTAGAAGTTTTTGTGATATCACTTCACTTGGTGTCCATTTCTTTCAACAAATATATACAAAATTTGATAGAGCCAATATATTTGAAATAATAAAAGTTGTGTCTTTATTCCCTCAATTTGTCACCAAGGATGATAACCAATCATTTTATGGGGAAATTTCAAAGGATGAAATACTTTGTTGTGATGCTTTCTTTTAAAAAATATAGAATCATGGGCCCAAATGGATAGATCATTGGGTTTTATTTAGTATTATTTAATCTTCTTGGTGATGATTTTCTCAAGGTGGTGGAGGAGGTCCCATAGTCTGGGAAATTCTTGGGTTCCTTTAATAATATATTCATTGCAGTCATCCCAAATATTGATATGGTGGATTCTTTCGATGATTTCTGATTGATTGATTTGATGTTTTATGGTTGATCTTGTGCTAAAAATTTGTATATACAATAATCTAAAAAGTGGTGGTTGTTCACCTCAAGAATTTTCATTCTAAGGTCATTTCTAAGGAGTAGTTTTGTTTTCTTGAGGGTCGCTTCATTCATGATGCTATGGGCACCACTCAGAAGACCTTTCACACTATCAAACAAAAGAAACTTCATGTCACAATCATGGAACTTGATCTTTCAAAAGCATATGGCAAAGCTAGTTGGCTCTATCTATGATTATTGTTGATACATATCGGTTTCAGTTTGCAGGTGGTTATGGACATGTGTCTTTGTTTAATTTTGTTGTTTTAATCAATGGTGTTGCTTCTTCCTTTTTCAAACAGACATAAGTCCTAATATGTCAAGGATGTCCATTATCACCATACCTCTTGTTATTAGTGGAAGAAGGATTAAGCCAACCTCTTATTGTTGTAAAAAGGGACTTTTCTATTCAAGGTATTAAGGTAGGAGGATTAGAATATATAACTCCTTTACTCTTTGTGGACTACATCCTTTTATTTTCTCATGGTACTATGAGGGAAGCTTAGATGTTCAATAATTTTTTTCAACTTTATTGTAAGGTGACAGGGATGGAGGTAAATATGCTTAAATATACCATCAATTTAAATTGCATTAGTGATGTGGTGATTCAAATATTATCTCAAGTTTTTCATTTTAAGGTGGTGGAAATTCAAGCAGGCTTGAAAATGTTAGGCTTTGTTTCTCAAACCCAATGGTTATAATATCAAGTACTAGGGCTAGTTGATCATTAATATTAAATGTATAATTCACTTATATGGACAACATTGGTTGTTTACAAGTGAAATTATTACCATTGTCAAAGTGTTTTTAGAAGTTATTCTTATATATTGGCACCTCTTAGCTCACGTTCCAAAAGGGGTGTTAGAGAAAATTCATAGACTCTTCTCTAACTTCCCGTGAAAGGGGAAAAGTGAGAAAGTTGGTTTTCATTAGACTAGATAGAAACTTATTTCTAGGACTAAATAGAAAGGTGGATGGAAGGTGAGATATATAAACTCCTTTAGGAAATATTTGAGTGAAAAAAGGTTATAGAACTTGATCAAATAAAAGGTTTTTGTTGGAACCTCGCGTTTTGATGGTTCATCACACTTCTCTTAGAATCATGTGTTTGGGCGTTCGACCAATATCTAGAAACAGATGATCAAACAATTGACTAGATATATACATCAGTCAGTTGAGTAGTTGACAAGACTACCATTTGAACATTCAACCAATAGTCAAAGACATTCAGTTGGTGGATTAACCAATCGGGAAATTGACTACAAATTGGACGCATGGAAAGTTGGGCTGAGCATCCTTGTCGAGCTGACTAGACAACATGGATTTGATGGAGTCAACTCTAACAAGTGATGATTATATTTGAAAAAGATCTTCCTGATTCTAAGGAAGTTGGTCGGATATTGAATATATAAATAGAAAACCCCATGGGTCATTATCAACAAGTGAAATAAGAAGAACATGAAGTATTATGTGTTTAATATGCATTGTGATGTTCTGATCACAATGCCATGTTCTTAAGTGTTGTAACAATGTCTTTAGACACCACTTGTTATCTTTGAAACATTGTCCTCTTTGATTATATGTATTTTTCTTTATTTGTTTCATATCAGGTTAAACCCAATCCCAAACATAGTATCAGAGTGATTATTTATGACCTCAACTATTGTCTGCAAATGATGTTGAGTCCGATCTATTGTGTGATTGAATCTGGACTGGTGATTTGTTGACTATAACTTATGGAAACAAATCATATCTATTTAGATATAGAAGATGGCTATGAAGATCAATCCTATGGTATTGAATAAATCAAATTCTGCTATATGGGAACCACAAATGAAAACCCTACTGACGAGTAAAGGAATATGGTAGTATACGAAGACTATGATTCTAGATCCAACAGATGATCAAGCAAGATTGGTTGTTGATGGTAATAAGGATGAGGATGTGGGGGTCATCATGACCTATAAATCATAGGATATTCAATTTCACATCAGTGGAATTGACTTCCCTCATCAAGTATAGAAGAAGTTGAAGTCTTTACTTGACAAAGTCAATGAAAGTCATGTCATGCAATTGGAGAAATAGTTGATCTCTCTCAATCCTCATTCTTTCGATAGAGTAGAGGACTATTTGGAACATGTGAAGGAATTTCAATTGAAATTGGGTGAATGTGGAAATCATTATCAGAAGAAAGATGGACAACTCATCAAGTTGGTCCTCATGAATTTAAGAATACCATTCAACATGTTCATCTCAAATTTCTACACCAACTGGAAGGCATGAAAGGAAAATGGTAAGGACTTGACCTTTGAATATTTCTATGGTTTATTGATCAGTAATCATCAGATTGATTGATGAAGGAAATCTTGGTGGTAAGCATCAAGATCACTTGCTCAAGGGAAAGGGAAATTCAAATCACAAGGAAATAGGATGGTTTGATACCCTTATACAAATACCTATATGCCTCGACTAGAAACCTAAAGGGAAAATAGATGCACCCCATCATAGTCAAAAGAAGAAGAAATGTCAATATTTTGGAAAGACTATACATGTGGAGAATATATGCTACAAGAAGAGAGACTCCCTGAAGGGGAAGGTCAAATTCCTTGAAGGAGTCATGTTGTCTGTTTGTCGACCCACTGATAATTTCACCTTCCAAGTCGAAACTTCTCAATCCTTGTTGTCTCATTCTTAAAAGAATGAATGGGTATTCAACTCTTGGTGCACTCATAACATGGCTAAGGATGCTTCCTTGTTCACATCCTTATATGATGTTGTGGAGAGGAAGATTTATGTTGTTGATGATTTTTCTATCGACATTGTTGGTAAAGATGATGTTTCCTATAAACATGGGAGAATTGTGGAGTTTTGGATGGATTTTTACTTTTTTTTATATTTGAAGAATGGTCATTCTATTGTCATTGGAGGATTTCTCGACCTGAAGGACATTTTTTATAAGTTTTGTAACACAACTCAACCCAACTCTGAACTGACTTCTCATTTTTCTCTCACTAACAAAAGAAGTCGAACTTGGAATGAACGAATCAGACACCTAAATTTTTGAAGTCTGCATTCGATGGAAACTCATAATATGGTTGTTGGTTTACCTAAAATCCCCCCCCCTG
>JASDQU010013775.1:58636-78401 GCA_032191745.1 Picea mariana | reverse complement strand
CTTAATGATTTATAAATATCGATTTTATTTATAAATTTTTTCTTATCCAACCGAGATCTAAAACCATCATGTGAGCATTACTTCGCTGTAAAATTCAAGTATGGCCACTTAAACTATTACACTGAGGAATTGCCACATGTTGACCAAGTAGTATGGATCGAAATTTTCTAAATCTGAAAATATGGAATCTCGTTCCCAACTTCAGTGATCGATTGACAACTCTTACCTAATATGCTGATGACGAAGTTCTGGGATTGAGGCAAGGAAGTAAAACTTAAGGCTAAGTCTTACTACTAGGTACAATAGATAACAACTCCTCAAGTCTCAAGTCTGCGGCATACAAAAACTCCAGCACAATTATATCGTGGAGAAAAATACATCATATAAACTCAACCTATGTCGTGAGGGTAGTAATAACTCATTGAATATTGAAAAAAAGAATTATAACTTTAAGGTGTTAAGAAATTTAAAATCTAATACATAGTGCCATAACAAAACTTCATTTAAGAAAGACTGTGAGGGTAATAATATCGCTGCCACGAATGATGGACGTGAGATGATTTTCGACATGCCCAGAATGGGATTTCACCACCGAACCAGATATATAAGTGTTTAAGTCACCTATTAATTTTCGGTAGTAGGTATCTAGGATATTTAATCACAATTTCATATATTCTAAATATCCTTAATCAAAATTTAAGTGACAATAAAAAATTTCAATTATTAAGACTTGGTCGGATTCCATGATGACAATCCAACACAAATGTAATTAGGAGATACAATTAGTCAGAAGGTCACCTAAAGATACGTATAATCTTTGAAGATACTCAAATGATTGCCAACATGGTTATGTGACATAACCCGTCTGTAATTTACTAATTGGCAGACAATAATACCATTAAAAATCTTGAAACATCAACAATTAATAATCTGATTCAAAATATCTTTCTAATTTATAACTACATTTTAAATGAAATGTACAGACATTCAACCCGTAATTTTACTCACCAGTAATTGGGTTCTTAGCTCGTGCATCTAATTGAGCGGTCCAATAATCATGAGTATTTTTATTTACCATTCAAATATAACAATAGATTTACATAAATAAAATTGAATAATTGATCGATAAGAAAGTAAGAAACCAACATCCTATTAAATTCGTGTTCTCAGGTAACCATAATGATTTCATTAATAAAAATAATTTTGTTTATATATCTAGGAATTTACCAATAATTCAAGTATTTAAAATCTCTACTCAAATACAAGAAAAAATTTACATTCAACTAATTGAATCTCTACACTATGAAAAACAATTTAAACCATTCTACTAATAGAAAATTTATTAAGAATATCACAACTTAATTTGTAATTTGATTTACATAATACCAATTTAAGAGATTCAATTTACAACAATTCAAATTTTCAACTTCTAGCAATGCAACATTAGAATTTACAGTAGTACGATTTATGGCGATTCAAGTTACAACAATAGATTTACAATGATTTGATCTACAACTCCCTTTATATATATATATATATATATATTGAATTATTGCCTTTAAGTCTCAACAATAGGATTTTCAGTGTTTCAATTAAACAATTTAAAACCCAATAATTGAAAATATCGCAGCAGATAGAATTAAAGGGTCCTTTCATTTTTAGCTCAACATTTTAAGATTCTACCTTTCCTAACTATTAGATAACAAATCCAAATTTCTAAGTAATTACCGTAAAATAAATACTATGAACCACGAATGTCGATATCCAAAATGATCTTCAATCTCAAGTAGTTGCACGACGCTCCCTCTCTCATGCCTGCTAATCCAAACTACTCACCGGTACCTCCCAACCAATTCTAAGGGTACTCTTCTTCCCCCTTAGCCCCCTGAGCCACACACAAAAACCAAAATGCAATAGCTCCAAGATTGCCTCGGAAGGAAGAGTTTCCACTCCTTCCTCAAGCTTGGTAACCCAACTCTCACAAGTAAAACACAGTCCATAATAATTTTGACAACATAACCTTACCAAGAATAAATGAACCCCTTTCCCTTATACACCATTTGTTTTATAGAAATTTCCTCACTAACACATGTCCACAAGCACAATTAATTAAGTTTTTAATTAATTTAAATGGGATTATTCACCCACACACTTGTCACACTCTCCCCAAGTTGCACAAGTAATTACCAATTTTATTTTATTTAAAAAGTCAATTTCCTTCACATTCCCCAATGGGTTCCTATTTTCGCTCTTAGCTGTCCCTTTGTTCCCGAGATTCTCATTTAATGAGTTTCTCCTAACTATATCTTAGTTAGAGTTGGAATATGAGTCTTCTTCTAGTTAGACTAGTGGTATCTTGACTTTAGATACCATTCTATGTGTACACCTATTCTCTCATATCTATCTATCTATCTATCTATCTATCTATCTATATATTTAGATACCATTCTATGTGTACACCTATTCTCTCATATCTATCTATCTATCTATCTATCTATCTATCTATCTATATATATATATATATATATATATATATATATATATTTCCATTTAAAAAAACCCTTTTATTATTTTCATGCACACATGTGCATTTTATCCCATCTTTAGATTTTTCTCATTTTTTCCTTAAATTGATTTATCTAAATTATTTTATTTATTTTATACTTTAATTTTATTCCCCCAACTAAACTTAGACTTAGGCTTAGTCTTAGAATTAGCCTTATACTTTTATTGGGATTTATAATTAATAAATTCAGTGTTAATTAATTATTTTAAATCCAACAAGGTCTAATCAATTCAATGTTTTCTAGGTTACCTAGATTTATTGACTCAAGTTTTAAATTACGTGATGTTCCCTTCAAGATGAGACTTCATGCTCCAAGGGTGCCACTCTCCTTTGACTGGTTTTGGAAGCTTTTTTGACCCTTGGATTCAACATTCCACTCTGTCGACCTTGTGATAGAATAAGGGCTTCTAAGTAATAAGGACTCTACCTTATTGCACGCCCTTTAGAATCTTTGTGAGAAACTATCTCAGTCCTCTCTCGGGACATCGTGGACCTCTCGAACTAGGTAATCGTTAACCTATAGTTCAAAACACGAAGAGAGTGCTAGTAGGTTGTGACAGGGATGTTGCCACACCTCTCCCTCAATGTCTGGTTTCTCTGCATGGCCCCTCTACTCCTTATGTGAGTTGGATTAGCAAGCATCATCAAGCTTTCATCCACTGATAAAAACCATGTCAATAATCCATATACATAAATTATACTGTAATCAATCATATGCCACAAGTGCGTAAAATGAAATAATCAATCAAAATACAATTCACTCCTTGACTCAATCTAGAGTCCAAGAAGTCCATTGATGCCATCAACATCCATAACCTATCATGTGTCCTGTGCACTCACGAAAACTCGTCAATAACATTTGCCAATACACATACATGAAATAACAATAAGTCTCAACACATCATCATCATCATCATGTATAATCCATAATTGAAACGAAATCACAATGTAACATAACTGGATCACTTGCACGCAAGTGTCATCAAAGAATAAGTCAATAAAAGTGTGCTCAGTAGAGAGAGATGTTACATACACCACCTCTTGTTTTAAACTTCATCCTGAATTTTGTATAGTATATAAATGCAAGTGAATAAACATATCTGACATAGATCTATATGTCCAATCTATCAAACAAATAAGAAAACTGTTGACGCATCTTATATGCATCCTCCCAGGTAGTCGAGTGTAGACTATATTTGACCCACTGGACCTTGACCTGATTGAATATTCAAGTAGTTGTCGAATGCGATGGTCCATAATGCAAATTGGATCCGCCATGAGAGCACCCTTGTCCGACACCTGCAAAGAACTCATGTCAATAGTATGTGAAGGATCACTAACATAATGTCTCAATATAGATACATGAAATACATCGTGCATATGCCTCAAAGAATCAAGAAAGGCTAGTCGATATTCCACGTGTCCTTTCTTTTCCACAACTTTAAAAGGTCCCACAAACCTAGGAGAGAGTTTAACACCCTTTCCAAACTTGATCAAACTCTTGTGCGGTTTTACCTGCAAGAAAAATCTGTCTCCAACTTCATAACTGCGGTCAATGCAATGTGCATCAACATATTTCTTCTATCAATATTGTGCTTTTTTAATCCTCTGTCTTATCGATTGCATCTGTTCTTCCATTTATTGAATCGCTTCGGTTCCTACCAGGACCCGATCCTCAAGTCAACTCCAAACTCAACGACATTCGACAGGGTCTCCCATAAAGAAACTCAAATGGGGCCATCTTAATCGTACTCTTATAGTTGTTCTTGTATGCAAACTCTACTAGTGGCAAGAAATATTCCCAACGTTTTGTTGATCCATTACATACATACACAACATATCCTCCAAAATTCGGTTCGTTCTCTCTGTTTTTCCGCCTGTCTCAGGCTGATACGTTATATTGAAATTCAGCGGTGTTCCCAAAGCCTCTTCGAAACTGAAACAAAACCATCCTGTAAACACTGATCCTCGATCGGATATGATCCTTCTTGGTGCTCCATGTAATCTCACAATCTTGTTGACAAATAATCTTGCTATGTATGGCGCCTGATATGTCATACGTACTAGAATAAAGTGTGCACTCTTCATCAGAGTTTCCACTACCACGGAAATAGAATCATGCTTCCTTGTCATTAGTGGAAATCCAATGATAAATTCCATCGAAACGACCTCCCATTTTGATTTCAGAATAATGTGTGGTTGTAACAATCCTGCTGGATGTCTATGTTCAACCTTCACTTGTTGGTATTCTAGACATCTCTCCATGTAACTAACTATGTCCTCTTTCAGTCCTTTCTATAAGAATAAAGGCTTAAAGTTTCCTTCATCTTCATGACTCTCGGATAATCCATGTGCACTTATCTATGCACTTCACTTAATATCAAACTTCTTAATTCATCATTAGACGGTACACAAATTCTTCCCTTAAATATCAACAATCCATCATTGTCTAATGAATAACCTTCATACTTCATTACCATCATGGTATCTTGTCCAATATTATCCTTAACTTCTTTATACCTGTCATCATCGATATGTAAAGTTAGAATCTTTTCTCGAAGATTCATATTAAGAGGTATTACTGAGAATATATGTGGTCTCTGACTCAACGTATTTGCCACTTTGTTCACCATTCCTTTAATGTAAGTAATCTCAAAGTCGTATGCACTAAGTAATTATGACCAATGCCTTTGTCACGTGTTCAAGTCACTTTGCATAAATATATGCTGCAATCCACAATGATTTTTCTTTAATTCATTTTTTTTTCAAATCAGTTAATGTATCCAAACTCTCAATGCATATACAATTTCTAATAACTCCAAGCCATGCGCTGTGTAGTTCTCTTCATGCTTTCTCAATTTCCTTGAAATGTAAGCAATTGCTTGACTGTATTGCATCAAAAATCTGCCTAAACCTTCCTTGGATGTGTCCGTGCATACTAAGAATTCCTTGTCCATGTTGGGGACCTTTACTATCGGTGTTGTCGTTAACAACTCTTTGATATTTTGAAATTCTTTTGCATATTTCTCAATCCATACGAACTTCTTGTTCTTCTTCTGCAAGTCCATGATCAGATTTTCTATCTTTGAAAAACCTTCAATGAATCGTCGGTAATATCTTGCTAAACCCATAATGTTGCGTACTACTTGTACATTTTTCGGTGTTTTCCATTCTATAATAGCCTCTACTTTCGTTGGATCTATAACAATACCTTGAACAGATATGATATGTCCCAAGTAATGAATCTTTGATTGGTAAAAAGAACATTTCGATAGTTTCCCGTACAATTTGTTTTCTCATAGACACTGTAGGACCAATCTTAAATGTTCATCATGCTCTTCTTTCATCTGATAATACATTAGAATGTCATCAATAAATACTTGAACAAACTTTTCCAAGTATTCGTGGAACACCCCATTCATCAAACACATCAATACCCCCGGGGTGTTTGTCAATCCAAATTGTAAAAATGTAAACTCACAGTGGTTGAATCTCATCTTAAATGCGTTCTTAGGGATATATTCTTCTTTAATCCGTAATTGGTGATATCATGATATCAAATCAATCTTCGAAAACACCGTCTCTCCCTTCATCTAGTCAAACAAATAATCTATTTTTGGCAATGGATACTGGTTCTTTATCGTCGTTTTGTTCAATTGACGATAGTCAATACAAAGTCTCCACGATCCATCCTTATTTCTCATGAAAATAACCGGTGCACCCCATGATGACACACTTGGATGTATAAGTCCCAATTCCAACAATTCCTTCAATTGCATTTTAAACTCTTTCAATTAAGGCGTTGGCATCCGATATGGCGTTCTCACTATCAGTTCAGTTCTAGGCTTCAAGTCTATTGTAAAGTCCAACTCTCTTTCGGGCAGTAAACTTGGTAACTCTTTTGGAAATACATTTGCAAACTCTTGCACTATAGGAAGGTTTTCTAATCTGTCTGCTCACCTTTTTCATTTATATATAAGATTGCATAAATCTTTCACCCCTTGCACATACTCTTTTGTAGCTGTAGGGAAGAAATAAATCTTAAGGACACCCCCTCATTCCTTCCTACAATTGCTCTACTCTGTCCCAAGTCATATGTCAAACTTAACTGTTTCGTCTTACATTTAAGTATCACATCATACGATTCCAACCAATCCATACCAATCACTATGTCATAATATCCTAATATTGTGACATATAGGTTGGCCTTCGTTACAAAATCTCTCAAGTTAATGCTATAGTCCGTAACCTTTCCTCCAACCTTATGTTTGGCATTAGATTCAATTTCGACGTATATGAACTCATCCTGCTCATCTGCCTTTACCTTAATTCTCTTTAGCACTTCACTAGAGATAAATCTCTTTATAGCACTTGGATCTATCAATATACTAAAAGTTTGGTCGACGATTGTACATGATGTCTTGAGCACAGTGGATTGGTGCTTGGCCTGGAGGTTGTTCACTGCAACATGTATCATGTGGGGCTTTCCCAAATCTCCAACTATAGTGGGTCATGATGATCTGGCTGCTCTAGCATTCTCAATCAGATAGTCTTTCTGGTCATTTGTCTCTCCACATGTATAACATCCAGTCTTCGGTCAAGTACTCATGGTCCTTGAAGTCAAAGTTATTGGCCTAAGAGTCTATGATCCTGATCTGTTTTGTTTAACATGCCTAATCTGTTTTTGTTGTTGTGGAAGACGTTATTGTTGCTTCTGTGGTGCTCTTTAAGGAGTCCTCTGCTGAGGAGTCTGTCGATGTCATATTGTGAACATAGGTCTTCTAGGTGTATCTTGATGCCCCAAAGTCTATCTGGTTGGTGTATAATGTTTTTGTGCTCCTGATGACATCTGTCAAGTCTGTCTATAAGGATTCCTTCCATGACCCCTATTGTTTAGCTCTTTCTCCCCTATGAGGGCCTTCTGAACTGCATCATGCAATGTTTGAGGCATTAAAATCCTCACCTTCGCACGAGTGTTGAATTTAAGGCCAAACAAAAACTTGTTGACCTTTAACTTCTTTATTGTCAGATGTGGAGCATGCCTAAGTAGCTCCATGAATCTGGCCTCATACTATAAGTTCCCTTATTAAAGGTCTAGCATGAAATGGTTGATCTAAATCTCCAATCACTTAAAGATCGGTCTTAATTTAATGCAAGCTCTGAATTCATCCAAGAAGAATCTTTAAAAATTCCTAATGATTTATAAAGGTAGATTTTATTTAGAAAAAATTTCTTATCCAGCTGAGATATAAAACCATCCTGTGAGCATTAATTCATTGTAAAAGTTGAGTCTGGTCACTTAAACTATTACCCCCAAGAATCACCACATGTCGACCAAGTAGTATGGATCAAAATTTTCTAAATCTGAAAATCCAGAATCTTGTTCCCAACTTTAGTCATCGACTCACAACTCTGACCTAACATCTTGATGAGAAAGTTCCAGGATTGAAGCAAGGAAGTAAAACTTAAGGCTAAGTCTTACTACTAGGTACAATAGATAACAACTACCCAAGTCTCAAGTCTGTGGCTTACAAAAACTCCAACACAATTATATCGTGGAGAAAATTACATCATATAAACTCAACCTATGTCACGATGTTAGTATTAACTTGTTGAATTTCGAAAATAAGAATTATAACTTTAAGGTGTTAATCAGTTTAAAATCAAATACACAGTTCCATAGGGAAACTTCATTTAATAAATACTATGAGGGTAATTATATCGCTGACGTAGATGATGGACGTGAGATAATTTTCGACACACCCAGAATGAGATTTCACCACTGAACCAGATCTATAAATGTTTAAGTCCACTATTAATCATCAATAGAAGGTATCTAGGAGATTTAATCACAAGTTTAGATATTTTAAATATCCTTAATCTAAATTTAAGGGACAATAAACAATTTCAATTATTAAGACTTGGTCAAATTCCACGATGACAATCCAACACAAATGTAATTAGGAGATACGATTAGTCAGAAGGTCACCTAAAAATACGTAGAATCTTCGAATATACCGAAATGATTTCCAACATGGTTATGTGATGTAACAAGTCTATAAATTTACTAATTGTCAGACAATAATACCATTATAAATCTTGAAACATCAACAGTTAACAATATGATTCAAAATCTCTTTATAATTTATAACTACCTTTTAAATGAAATGTATAGACATTCAACCCATAATTTTACTCGCTAGTAATTGGGTTCTTAGCTCGTGCATCTAATTGAGCGGTCTAATAGTTATGAGTATTGCTATTTACCATTCGAATATGACAATAGATTTAAATAAACAAAATTGAATAATTGATCGATAAGAATGTAAGCAACCAACATCCTGTTAAATTCGTGTTCTCGGGTAAACATAATGATTTCATTAATAAAAATAATTTCATTTACATATCCAGGAATTTACCAGTAATTCAAATATTCAAAATCTCTACTCAAATACAAGCGAAATGTTACATTCAACTAAATGAATCTCTACACTATGAAAAATAATTCAAACCATTCTACTAACAAAAAATTTATTAAGAATCTCATGACTTAATTTGTAATTCGATTTACAAAATACCAATTTAAGAGATTCGATTTACAACAGTTCAAATTTTCAACTTCTAGCAATGCAACATTAGAATATACAGTAGTATGATTTATGGAAATTCAAGTTACAACAATAGATTTACAATGATTCGATTTGCAACCCCCTTTATATATATATAAATTGAATTACCGCCTTTAAGTCTCAACAATAGGATTTTCAGTATTTCAATTAAACAATTTAAATCCCAATAATTGAAAATACCTCTACAGATAGAATTAAAGGGTCCTTTCATTTTTAGCTCAACATTTTAAGATTCTACCTTTCCTAACTATTCTATAACAAATCCAAATTTCTAAGTAATGACCGTAAAATAAATACCATGAACCACAAATGTCGATAACCAAAATGATCTTCAATCCTGAGTAGTTTCATGACGATCCCTCTCTCATGCCTGCTAATCCAAAAGCCTCACTGGTACCTCCCAACCAATGCTAGGGGTACTCTTCTTTCCCCTTAGCCCCCGAGCCGCAAAGGGGCAACACACAAAAACCAAAATGCAATATCTCCAAGCTTGTCTCGCAATGAAGAGCTTCCACTCCTTCTTCAGAATTGGTATCCCAACTCTCACAAGTAAAATAAAGTCCACAATAATTTTGATATCATAACCTTACCAAGATTAAGTGAGCCCCTTTCCCTTATACACCATTTGTTTTATAGAAATTTCCTCACTGACACATGTCCACAAGCACAATTAATTAACATTTTAATTAATTTAATTAGGACTGTTCACCCACACACTTATCACACTCTCCCCAAGTTGCACAAGTAATTACCAATTTTATTTTATTTAAAAATTCAATTTCCTTCACATTCCCCAATGTGTTCCTATTTTCTCTCTTAGGTGTCCCTTTGTTCCCCAGATTCTCATTTAATGAGTGTATCCTAACTAGATCTTAGTTAGAGTTGGAATAGGAGTCTTCTTCTAGTTAGACTAATGGTAACTTGACTTTAGATACCATTCTATGTGTACACCTATTCTCTCATATTTTATTTCTTTCTATTTTAAAAATCCCCTTTATTATTTCATGCACACATGTGCATTCTATCCAATATTTAGATTTTTCTCATTTGTTTCCTTAAATTGATTTATCTCAATTCTTTTATTTATTTAATATTTTAATTTTAGTCCCCCAACTAAACTTAGACTTAGGATTAGTCTTAGAACTAGGCCTAGACTTTTATTTGGATTTATAATTAATAAATTCACTGTTTAATTAATTATTTTAAATTCGACAAGGTTTTATCAATTCAATGTTTTCTATGCCACCTAGATTTATTGACTCAAGTTTTTAATTATGCGACGTGCCCTTCAAGACACAACTCCGTGCTCCAAGAGTGCCACTCGCCTTTTACTGGTTTTGGAAGTTTGTCCAACTCTTGGAGTCAACACTCCACTTGGTCGACCATGTGAGAAACTAAGTGATTCTAAGGAATAAGGACTCCACCTTATTGTGTGCCCTTTAGAATCTTCATGAGCGACTATCTCAGTCTTCCCTCAAGACATCATGGACCTCTCAAACTAGGTAGTCATTAACCTATAGTTCAGACCACGGTGGGTGTGCTAGTAGGCTATGAAAGGGACACTGCCACACCTCTCTCTTAATGTCTGGTTTCTGTGCATGGCCCCTCTACTCCTTATGTGAGTCCGATTAGAAAGCATCATCAAGCCTACATCCACTGATAAAAATCACGTCAATAATCCATATACATAACTCATAATGTAATCAATCATATGTCATAAGTGCATAAAATGAAATACTCAATCAAAATAAAGTTCACTCCCTGACTCAATCTGGAGTTCACGAAAGTCCATTGATGCCATCAACATCCATAACTTGTCATGTGTCCTGCACACTTAGGAATACTCCTCAATAGCATCTTCCAATACATATACATCAAATCACAATAAGTCACAACCCATCATCATCATCATCATCATGTATAATCCATAATCGAAACGAAATCATAATGTACCATAACTGGATCACTTGCACGCAAGTGTCCTCAAAGAATAAGTCAATAAAAGTTTTCTTAGTAGAGTGGGATGTTACATACACCCCCCCTTGTTTTAAACTTTGTCTTGAAGTTTGTACAATATATAAATGCAAGTGAATAAACATATATGACATAGATCTATATGTTTAATCTATCAAACAAGTAAGGAAAATTTTGATGCATCTCATATGCATCCTCCCAGGTAGCCAAGTGTGGACTATAGTTTTCCCACCAGACCTTGACCTGATCGACTATTCGATGTCATACCTATCAAATATTATGGTGTCAAATGAAGATTGTCTCCACCATGAGAGCACCCTCATTGACACCTACAAAGAACTCATGTCAATAACATGTGAAGGATCACTAACATAATTTCTCAATACAGATACATGAAATACACCGTGCATACGCCTCAAAGAATCAGGCAAGGCTATTCGATATGCCACGGGTCCTTTATTTTCCAAAACTTTGAAAGGTCCCACAAACCTAGGAGAGAGTTTAGCACCCTTTCCAAACTTGATCGAACTCTTGTACGGTTTTACCCACAAGAAAACTCTGTCACCAACTTGATGCAGACCCCCCTTCTCTCCTTGGGGATGCGTGACCTCCTAGTCAAGGATATTCAAGTATCTGAGTTGGATTAGATCCTCTAAGCCTTGCAAGCCCCAACTAAATTAAACACATTCCCTTTTATCACCTTAGGCACAGGTTATATGGAACCTGCGGGCCCCTTTCCTTAGCTCTTTAAAATATTGAAATTTCAAGCGTTAGATCCCTTTATGCTAGCCATTCTCCACATGCGACCTCAGCTATGACCTAGGGCTCAATCCCCTGAGCACTTCGTAACTTCAGGTTTCGACATTCTTAGCAACAACTGCACCCTATTCATCCGGATCCAAAATCGCGAACTCACCTGATTAGATCTACGGTTTTCATCTCTCCCACAGCCAACGACTGTGATCTGTTCAGACTCTGGTCTTCGAGAGTTCCACACGTCTCAACACTCCTCTTCTTCGAAGTATTCCATACCCGGAATCTTAAATCAAGCGCCACATGCCTCTCTTGATCGACGATTGAGATTCACCCCTTTATCCTCTTCGGTAGATCTCTCTTTCACCTCAACTCTTCTTCAAATATGGTGAACTGGTGATGCATGTCCTTACAAACCGATGGTTGGGATCTCTTCGCAGTTTCAGACTTCGGAGGTTTTCACCCTTCTACACCCCAACCCTTCGGATTTATGAATTTTCGTAAGAACTTATGGCTAACCACCATGCAAATCTCCCAGATCTAATGGTCTGGAATGATCCCACTTCCTCTTGAAGGGATCTTGATCACTAATTTGGAAAAATATTAAGGGGATCCTCCCTTTTGAAGATTTCTCTCATTAACTCTTCGAAGCTTGTCTCCCTACGAACCTTTAACTCTTTAAATGGATTTCTTTGACACTTAGTTGGATTTTGGATCTGTGCATTCCTTGCAACAAACCTTCATGCACACTTCTTCTAACAACCTCTTGAGCTACTCCTCTTGATATTTTGGTTCAAAACTCTATCGACGCACTCCTTGCGGACAATATGCACACTCTACATACAAATTTCACGTTATCTCTCTTGAGCTCTGAGTCGATTCAGACTTTATCAACACACTCCTTTCGGAAAATACACACTCCTTGTGTAAGCTTGTGGAAGAGAAACAAGTGAAACTTATCTCATATGGATCCGAAACGTCGACAGTCTAATGACAAAACTGTGGTCATTCCGATCAATAAAAAAAACTCCAACCACAGAAATATTTTTAATCAAGTGAAACTTATCTAATGTTTCATAGATTCATACATTCAACAGTATAACTCATATATTCATGGAACACAAAATAACAGAGAAGTTTAAGCAACAACAACACAACACATTTGGATCAATATCCCTTTGTTATATTCATTCAAATGTAAAATGACTACAACTATGATAAAACAACAATAACTAAAATTCAGCAACAACTAAATCACAACAATCTCCTACTAATTTGCATCTACCATTGTATCTATTAGCCTAATCTCCAACAACCTCATTTGGGCATACAACACCTCTACTTATCCCACAGGGTTCCTAGGGTTCCCTCTGACTACCTAACTTCTCTAAGTAAAAGCTAACTACCCCTTAAGCATCGTTACATTAAATTGTAAGAGTGAAACTCCCAGATCTCTCGCAATCATTCAACTTCCAATGTTTAGATCTTCTTCAGTTTTCAATCCATTCAAAAAATATTTACAGGAAATGCTAGTGTTTAAGATTCCAAAATGATTCAAAAGGCGTGCTAGGGCGTTAAGTTTTCTCTCCACGTGTGCTTTACTGATGAAGCTCATGCATCACAACTTCATAACTACAGTCAATGCGATGCACATCAACATAACTCTTCTATCCATATTTAACTTCTTTAATCCTCTATCTTATCGATTTCATCTGTTATTCCATTTCTTGAGTCTCTTCTAGTCCTATTAGGACCCTATCCTCAAGTTGATCCCAAATCAACGACGTCTGACACGGGGCCATCTTAATCACACTCTGATATTTGTTCTTGTATGTGAAATATACTAGTGGCAAGAAATATTCCCAACATTTTTGTTGATCCATTACATACATATGCAACATATCCTCCAAAATCTGGTTCGTTCTCTCTGATTTTTCATCTGTCTCAGGGTGATATGTTGTATTGAAATTCAGCTATGTTCCCAAAGTCTCCTGGAAGCTGGTCCAAAACCGTCCTATAAACACCGATCTTCGATAAGATATGATCCTTCTTGGTACTCCATGTAATCTCACAATCTCACTGACAAATTCTATTGCTATGTCTAGCACCTGATACATCATACGTACTAGAATAAAGTGGGCACTCTTCGTCAGAGTGTCCACTACCATGAAAATTGAATCATTCATCCTTGTTGTTAGTGGAAATCCGACGATAAAGTCCATCGAAATGACCTCCCATTTAGATTCCAGAATAATGTGTGGTTGTAACAATCCTGTTGGATGTATATGTTCATCCTTTACTTGTTGACATTCTAGACACCTCGCTACATAACTAACTATGTTCTCTTTCATTCCTTTCCAGAAGAATAAAGGATTAAGGTCTGCCTTCATCTTCGTGACTCCCGGATGAGCCATGTACACTACTGGATGTGCTTCAATTAAGATAAAAATTCTTAATTCTACATTAGGCGGTACATAAATTCTTCTTTTAAATATCAACAATCCATCATTGTCTAATCAATAACCTCCATACTTCGGTACCATCATGGTATCATGTCCAATATTAGCGTTAACTTCTTTATACCAGTCATCATCGATCTGTAAAGTTAGAATCTTTTCTTGAAGATTCATCTTAAGAGGTATTACTGAGAATATGTGTGGTCTTCGACTCAACGCATCTACCACTCTGTTCATCGTTCCTTTAATGTAAGTAATCTCAAATTCGTATTCACTATGTAATTTTGACCAACGCCTTTGTTGTGTGTTCAAGTCACTTTGCATAAATATATGTTGCAATCCACAATGGTCTGTCTTTAATTATAATTTTCATCCAATTAGAAAATGTCTCCAAACTCTCAATGCATATACAATTGCTAATAACTCCAAGTCATGTGTTGCGAAGTTCTCTTCATGGTTTCTCAATTTCCTTGAAATTTAAGCAATCAATCGACCATATTGCATCAAATATCCACCTAAATCATCCTTGGATGTGTCAGTGCATACCAAGAATTCCTTGTCCATGTTGGTGACCTTTAGTATCAACGATGTCATCAAAAAATATTTGAGCTTATGAAATGATTCCATGAATTTCTCAGTCCATATGAACTTCTTGTTGTTCTTCTGCAATTCTGTGATCGGATTTGTTATCTTCGAAAAACCTTCGACGAATCATTGATAATATCCTGTTCAACCCATAAATATGCATACTTATTCTACGTTTGTCGGTGCTAGCCATTCCATAATAGACTCTAATTTTGCTGGATCCACAACGATACCTTCACCAGATATGATATGTCCCAAGTAATGAATCTTCAATTGGTAAAAATAACATTTTGATAGTTTCCCGTACAATTTGTTTTCTCATAGACACTGTAGGACCAATATTAAATGTTCTTCATTCTCTTCTTTCGTTCGAGAATAAATCAATATGTCATGAATAAATACTTGAACAAAGGTGTCCAAGTATTCATGGAACACCCCATTCATCAAACTCATGAATATCCTCGGGGCGTTCGTCAATCTGAATAGTAAAAATGTAAACTCATAGTGTATGAATCTTGTCTTAAATATAGTCTTAGGGATATTTTCTTCTTTAATACGTAATTGGTGATATCCTGATCTAAAATAAATCTTTGAAAACACTGTCACTCCCTTCATCTATTCAAACAAATCATCTATTCTTGGCAACAGATAATGGTTCTTTATTGTCAGTTTGTTCAATTGACGATAGTCAATACAAAGTCTCCATGATCCATCCTTCTTTCTCACGATAATAACCAGTGCACCCCAAGGAGACACACTTGGATGTATAAGTCCCAAATCCAACAATTCCTTCAATTTCATTTTCAACTCCTGCAATTTAGAAGTTGACATTCGATATGGAGTTCTCACTATCAGTTTAGTTTTCGGATTCAAGTCTATTGCAAACTCCAACTCTCTTTTAAGTGGTAAACCTGGTAAATCTTCTAGAAATACATCTGCAAACTCTTGCACTACAGGAAGGTTTCTTAATCCTTCTGCCTCGCCCTTTTAATTTAGATATAATATTTCATAAATATTGCACCCCTTGCACATAATCTTTTGTAGATGTAGGGAAGAAATAAATCTTAATGACACCCCCTATTTCCTTCCTACAATCGATTTACTCTGTCCAAAATCATTCGTCAAACTTAATTGTTTCATCTTATAGTTGAGTATTGCATCATGCAATTCCAGCCAATCCATACCAATCAATATGTCATAAGATGCTAAGATCATGACATATAGGTTGGCCTTCGTTACAAAATCTCCCAAATTAATGCTACAGTCCGTAACCTTTCCTCCAACCATTTGTTTGGCACCAGATGCCATTTCTATGTATCTGAACTTGTCTTGCTCGACTTCCTTTACCTTAATTCTCTTTAGCGCTACACTAGAGATAAAGCTCTCTATAGCACCTAGATATATCTATATACTAAAGGTTTGGTCGAAGATTGTACTTGATGTCTTGAGCATAGTGGACTGGTGCTCGGCCTGGAGGTTGTTCACCACTGCATGTATCCTATGGGCCTTGCCAAAATCTCCAACTATAGTAGGTCCTAATGATCTGGCCGCTCTGATCTTCTCAATCGAATAGTCTCACTGGTAATGTGGCTCTCCACATGTCCAACATCCATTCTTCGGTCCAATGCTCCTGGTCTCCAAAGTAGAAGTTGTTGGCCTAATGATCTATGATCCTAGTCTATTCTGCTGAACATGCCTAATCTATTGCTTCTGCTACGAATGACGTTGTTGTTGCTGCTATGGTACTCTGTAAGGAGTCCTCTGCTAAGGAGTCTGTCATTGTGGTGTAGTGAACATAGATCCTCTAGGTGTATCTCGATGCCCTAAAGTATGTCTGGCTGATGTATGATGCTACTGTGCTCCTGATGACGTATGTCTAGTCTGTCTAGAAGGAGTCCTACCCTGACCCTCATTGTTCAGCTCTTCCTTAGCTATGAGGGCCTTTTGAACTACATCATGCAACGTCTGAGGCATTAAAATCCTCACCTTCGCATGAATGTTGAAGTTAAGGCCAAACAAAAAAATTTTTACCTTTAATTTCTCCATGTTTAGATGTGGAGCATACCTAAGTAGCTCCACGAATTTGGCCTCATACTCTGGTACTGTACGACCACCCTGTCGTAAGGTGTTGAACTCATTAAGTTGGTGCTCAATGAATTCCTCAGAAAAGTACCTCTCCAGAAACCATTCCTCGAACAACTCCCATGACATGTCTTCGACGACCATGTTTAGTTGAGGTAGGAGCATATTCCACCATAAAAGATAACTCCCCTTCAGCTGAAAGACCACCATGTGGACTTTCATGTTGGAGGTGTAATCACGAATTTGAAATCACGTCGCCATATTCTCCAACCATGCCTCGGCAACTGAGTCATCTGTGGCACCCGTAAACTCGAGAAAATTCACCTTCTTGAGTTCTCTGTGCATACTACTGCTACCAGCTAGAGTGCGCTATGAACCCTCATTGGGTATAGATGCTCTACCCTCATCTTGATCCATGCAATTAATCAATGCCTCTGACATCCTCTGGAAGTATCTCATCATACCTACCACATCTCCCAAAACAACCTGCTCCTGCTTAGTAATTTTTTCATATCCTCGGAGGTAAAACCCTTCTAGCGTGGATAATATTGAAGGTGTCACACCTCTTCCTCCAACACCATGTCGTCTACATCCCCTACGTCCTCTAACCATGATTACCTGCATGGACAATTTTAAAAATTTAATTAGTGATATATTTTAATCATTTATTTAACATAGTGGAATGCATAACCATCCAATGTTGCATGGTTGAACCATCTCTGATACCATATGTAACAACCCTTCCGTTACAACATCAAAATAAGTGAGTACAATAGAGGATATTTTTTTTTTTTGAAACAACTGTTAGGACAAGTGAGATACAACGGTAACATACATCAATGTGCACATCCCCAATCTCATCTACATCCTACACTACAAGTTTCATTGTACACCATTATTTCTACTAACAAAATAATCATAACACAAACACTAATCAATGATATCTACCCATCCAATGTACCTGTAGGATTAGGACCTCCAAGACATAATCAACGCTCAAGTCCAAGATTCATCCAATTGATTTTGACCATTTAAGGTCTCAGGACTAGCGATTGTTCTGAGGAACATGGATATATCTAATCTCTTAATCCACTTAACCTTTAAGGTACAAAACTTAATAATGACACAATTAATTCAAATCTACGACTCATAAAAATATTACAAAGTTATCAATTCATCAATCAAATTCACACCATAAGAGTTACTCAATATTTGAATTCGTATAATTGCAAAAACATCTCTATTACCTATAACGACCTCCATCGAATCGATCACAAGTATAAGCGATATTATATATATATATATATATATATATATATATATATAAGCAGTTTCAATTACTGACTAGGATATCATCATGTCCAACTTATATAAAAACCATAACTAACGAGGAATCTAGTTAACAATATTTTTAAAACATAACAGTGTCTACTTTCATCAAGTCCAGGTTGTACTTATTGAGTCTTTATTATATTCTAAAAGGGATACAACTATAATTTAACTAAAACTAACCTCCAATCCCAATCTAAAGTCAATTAATATGCCACGTCACCAATTAATGTAAACATGTATTAAACGGTCACTAATTATATGTAGCAACAATTTTCCTTTCAGTAACTAATACAAGTCTTTTGAGGAAAAAAATTCCAAGAACAAAACTCATGACTAGTACCAGGTCTTGTCTATATTGTGTTGAATTGAAACAAAACATGATTGATGAAATCAAAGCTAGATTCTCGACATAAGGAATTTGTAATTTATCATATAAGAGTCATAACACTAGCTTACTATTCACTTCTTCTAAAAATTAATTCTCATCCTTGGCCATTAATAACTTATTTTAAGACATAATTCAAGTCCAATTTAGTCTATATACTAATCTTTATTAACCAATCAACAAATATGTTTCTTTTGTATATATTGATAATATTTTCATATGATGAAAGAGTTTTCGCCCATTACGACTAGCTAGCTAAACCAGTCCCGTGATAGGTTAGGTTCTTGAGGCAAGGAACATTTAGAACTTATTTTTAATTTCTTGCTATGAATTTTAAATATTTTAGTTAGGCCTATACCTTCTCTAATATCAAATTCACAAAAAGGAGAAATATCCTCCTAAATACTAAGATAAGGAAATCTTATCCCATGCTATAAGTTCCCTTATTAAATATCTAGCATGAAACGATTGATCTAAATCACCACTGACTTAATGATCAGTCTTAATTTAATGCAAACTTTGAATTCATCCAGGAAGGATTTTTAAAAATTCTTAATGATTTATAAAGGTCGATTTTATTTAGAAAATTTTTCTTATCTAGATGAGATCTAAAACCAACTTGTGAGCATTAATTCATTGTAAAAGTCGAGTCAAATCACTTAAACTATTATGCCTAGGAATCACCACATGTTGACCAAGTAGTATGGAACGAAATTTTCTAAATTTGAAAACCCTGAATCTCGTTCCCAACTTTAGTCATCGACTGACAACTCTTACCTAACATCCTGATGACAAAGTTCCAGGATTGAGGCAAGGAAGTAAAACTTAACGCTAATTCTTACTACTGGGTACGATAGATAACAACTCCCCAAGTCTCAAGCCTACGATGTACAAAAACTTGAACACAATTATATCATGGAGAAAATACATCATATAAACTCAACCTATGTCGCAAGGGTAGTAATAACTCATTGAATTTCGAAAACAAGAATTATAACTTTAA
>JASDQU010013775.1:0-46880 GCA_032191745.1 Picea mariana | reverse complement strand
TTCCAAGGAAAAAAGTTAAGTAATTTTATTAAGGAAAACAAAATCAAAACAACAGATATTGAGTGATATTCCAAACTACCTCACAATCCTATATAGAGAGAGTTTAACAATCTTCATCAAATTCTATTGTAGGAAAAAAAATAGTTATATGTAAGTCAAAAATATTTTTCTTGCTTCTATCACTATCCTGTAAAAGTCCCTTTCCCAAAACTTCTAGCTTCAATATTCTTCAAAAATATGCATACAATGCCCAAAAACATTCAGAAATTTACAAGTTCTTAGGTCATTAATCCACAATATCAAATAAAGAAAAAAAATTTAAAACCAAGGTTCATGAATATAAGAAGAAGATTTTCCTTTAGAGAATTCAAGGATTTCCCAGAGTCCCTTAGGCAACTCCAATCCTTCTTTAGAAATTCTATTTGCTTATGTATTTTTATCTCCGTGGACATGAGCAAAGGAGATATGAGTGAAATCTATTTGCAAACTCTTTATATCCCAAAATAAAGTCCGCAATATAAAATTTCATAGGGTGAATTATTCTTTCATTCATTGAATGACTAAAAGTGAGTCTCTGAGAATCTGAATATGTGAAAGTCCTCTTTTGAGGGCTAGTATGAGGACATGTTTAAGACCCATAAGTTCATTGAAATTATTTTTGGCATGCACAGTTCTAGCTTTGAAAGAGATGGTATGGTTTGTGGAGAAGAATATGATTCCCCCAACCTAACCTCTAGATGGAGTACCTTGTGAGGCTCGATCAAAGAAAACCCAGGGATTTTTTTTGTTTATGAGATATGTTGAAACTCGAATGTGAAGAAGAATAACTAAGTATAATACTATATTAAAACTATAATATTACATATTTTTTATTTAGGTATATGATCATGTACTATAACATAATTTTGATTTTTTTATTTAGTTTTAATTATTTATCTTGGGATTAAATACAAAATAATAAAAAAAATTATTGAAAAATTAGAGAAAAGAAAGAAAGGGAGAAGAATCGTATCATATGTTGGACCCACTTGGTGGATAATGTTGGTATCCAATTCGTGTTGATCTTCTAACCATAATCTCTATTAATTTTGTTCAACCCCTTTTCAATCTTGATAGCCTCCTTGAATTTTTTGTTGTGATGATGGTCAATCTTGGCCAATATTTTGGTTTCTTCTATGCAAATATGATGTTTTGTCTTGTTTGAGTGTTCAGTGAGTGAAGATGGATGAACACGATTGTGTTTAATATCCCTTGTATGCTCTTGGATTCTAATATTGATGGAACAACCAGTTTCACCCACGTAAGGTTTTCCACATGAACACATAATCATGTAGACATATTTTTTAGCAGCGAGATCATTAGGGTCTTTACCAAACTTGAGAGAGTTTTTGGTTTTGTTGAAGGGTTTGAAATTTCCCCCAATGTTTTTAGTTTTTAAAACTTCAGCAATTTTATTTTTAGTCCTTCGAATGTAGGGAAGGAATACTTTGGACACTTCTTCAATGCAATTTTGTAGTCCCTTGAATGTAGGGAAGAAATAAAGAGAGGATTTTACACCTATCTAATATTTATTCTAAGAAGTTATGGAGGAAAATTATAATTCGTAAAACTAAAGAAAATAATATGATTCCCTTGAAGGACTAGAATTCCTAGCTTAAAAGTCTTTACAAATTCCCTAATGCCATGGAGACCATTCCAAACATTCCTAAAGAGGATGAAGTTTTTTCTATAGAAGACATAAAGTTCAGGGTTAAACGACTTACAAATGGGAAAGCTAAGGATATTGAAGGCTACCAAGATGAAACTTTTAAAATCAAAGGGCCTCTCCTCATTCCTCACATACACAAGCTCTTCAATTTAGCAGTCAAGCAAGGCTTCCCTAAGCCCTGGATGTAAAGGATCATTATACCTATTTTTAAAAGTGGAGATAAAAACATTCCTCTAATTATAGGACTATTATGATCAGCCCCATTTTGGTAAAGTTATATGGAATTATTTTGGAAAATAAGATTATCCTATAGCTAGAAATCCATGGAAAAAGAGCTAAAGGCTAGGCCGGATTTAGGAGATATCGTTAAACTATGGACCACTTTGTTACACTTAGAATCATTGTAGAGGAGTTATGCAATAATAAAACCAATCTCTTGTGTTGTTGTGTTGAATTTAAGAAATATTTTTACACAATACCTAGGAAACAAATTTGGGATAGGTTGGAAGAGACAAAAGTGCCTTGCGAGTTGAGGGTTGTTGCAATAAGGTAGTATGATAATGTTATTTCCAAGTTTAGGAACACTAAGGTCTGGTTAGAATAAATTAACTGCAATATTGGAGTCGAGCAAGGTTGTCTCTTATCCCCTACCCTTTTTGGAAGAAGCAAGTTGTGTTGGCCAGAATCTTACTAGTATAGTCATCATTCTTCTTCTTTATGTTGATGATATTGTTCTTATGTTGAGGAGTCCCCATGATATTTACAAGAAACTAAGAATACTCAAGGATTTATGCTCCAACATGGGTATGATTGTTAATATTAACAAAACAATAGTCATGATAATTAAATCTAATAAGATCTCCTATGATACTTTCATATATGACAACAACAACTTGGAGGAAGTGCCTTCATACAAAAATCTCGGAATTGATATTCATCACAAGCTCAAATGGAATTATAACAATTAGAAAAGGATAAATGTAAGGTGGAAACATTATTATAGGCTTGAAAACAATTGTAAATCAACAAATCATTGGGTATGGGATAAGAAAAAAATCCTCTTTGAGAGTCTTATACTCCTATTATTTTATATAGATGCAAAATTTGGGGATGTAATATCTCTAGAGAGTCGTGGACAAAGATAGAGCAGATACAAAAGAATTTTATAACCTATAATCTCAAAATTAAATAAAATACACCCAATCTTATCCTCCTCACAGAAGAAAAAATTTCCCCCATTGAGAGCATGGCGATGACCAGATACCTAATGTATAAGGACAAGTTAAACAACATGGAAGCCAAGAGGCTTCCTAAAATTGCTTCTAAATCTATCCAAAACCACCTTCAACTAAAGTGGGGATGGCACAAGGATGCCCAATATTAGCAAAAGTTATGACCAGATACCTAATGTATAAGAAAAAGTTAAACAACATGGAAGCCGAGAGGCTTCCTAAAATTGATTCTAACTCTTGCTAAAACCACATTCAACTCAAGTGGGCATGGCACAAGGATGCCCAAACATATCTAAACCATTGGGTAATAAAAGTAGAGATTATATTGCAGAATAAGGATAAGATTAAAAATATTATTACATCAAAATTTAAGGAGAAAATGTGGCGTGATAAAGAGTTAAATAGTAACATAAAATTAAGATATTATAAGGAAGTAATCAACACTAATTTAGAAGATGAAAATTATCTCTTTGTTTTGACAAGTGTAAAGAAGAAAATAATATTGATCACACATTTATNAATATAAGACAATTTTTTACTTTTTTAAACATTCATCAACCATAAGAAAACAATCACATATTAACCGCAGAACATGGACACAATTATGTGGAAACCATTTCGGGAGAAGACCACACAAATTTTCTTTATAATTATTTGTAGGCACCAACCTACCAGAGACACCAATCCCAACTGGTACAAATCCTAGTAGGAACCAACCTACTCTTACAGATCTTCATAGACACTAATCTACTAGAGACACCAATCTCCACCGCTAAGCACCAACTTAACAAGAGACACTAATATCTTACATAATCTTCATAGACACCAATCTAATGGAGACACCAATCTCTACCATTAAGCGCCAACTTAGTAAGAGACACCAATATCTTACAGATATTTGTAGAAACCAGTCTACTAGAGACACCAATCCCCACTACTAAGCACCAAATTAGCAAGAGACACCAATCTATTAGTTGCACCAACCTTAACCAATTTTGCTTGCTATTTCTTCCTTCATCGCGTATACATGTTGCTTCTGCCTTTACCAGTTCTACTTATTTCTTCTGTCTTCACAAGTTCTAATCACTACTTCTTCCTTTAATAGGTCTAACCAAAATTTGAATTTCCAAATGGCAACTTTCCCAAAGCTTGTTGTTTTGGGCCTCTTCCCAAGAACAAAATTTTACAATATGCCATGTATTTAATTTTGCAAGTCCAATTCTGAAATGTTTACCACATGTACACCAATATCTCTCCCATATCTCTACAAAATATCAAGGTATGAAACACCCCATAAAATAAGTTATAAATAAAATTCCAAGCTTACCTGTTTGAAACTGATTTCAGGAGCATTCAGGAACCCTAAATTCCACAAGGAATATCTCTGAAAGTATAGTGAAACATGATCGGATATTTTTACCACATGTATACCATTATATCTCCTCTATATATGAAAAATATCATGTTTTGAAATTGTTGGGCTCGCGATTTGGTTAAAATAATAATGATGATTAGATCATTTTTTACCGATATTATATGTGTATTTTACTATTTTGAAGAAGTTTTGAAGGATTCTTATATCAAATCGTCATAGCTTATACCAGGTACGCATGATTGATGTTTTGTGATGGTTTCAAGTTTAATTTAACATGATTTAATGATTCCAAGGAGCTAATACGTGATTTGTGTGTCACAGGGAAAAATCACATGGCGTTTTTCCATCTAGCAACTCATCCGATACTCCATCTGACACTGCATCAGAGACTCCATCTGGCACTGTGTCTGACACTTCATCCTACACTAAAACCGTGGGCGAATTGAGGGTTGTTATATCGGCAGCCTGTGATGGGAAAATCAACAACACGGTTTTTTCTCGTGCTTGTGGCCTCCAGCTATTGAAATTTTGACAACTTGGATTGGGTTGTTATTCCGAACGTTAATTGGCTTGCTTGTTTTCTAGAAGCCACCAATGGTTAAAATGCATTTAGTGTAATTTACTCTTTTAGAGGAGGTCGACCCTTCCAGTGATCGACCTCTTGACTTGTAACCTCTATAAATACCACAACAATGGTTAGACAAACATTGAAGGATAGTTAAGTTCATAATTGTGAAGCTAGCATTGTTTTTGCTGTTTCAAGACATTTTTCATAAACTTGTGTAAAACTGTGTTTTTAATTTAAAATGATGAAATCGTGTTGCTTGAGCCTGTGATTTACTATTGAGGAGTAGCCATGACCTATTGGGGGGCCCATCAGTGGTCTAGGTGAATATTTAGTTAGTTAGCTTGTGAATTCAAGTAGTGTAATTGTTATTTCTTTTATTTTCCTGTACATCTGTTTTTATCATTTTTACTTGTCATTTTTACTGTTCATAGCTTAATTGTTCAATTTCCTTTTTGCAGGTTTCTTATGATGGATAGTATTAATATGCCATGTCTTTTTAATTAAATAGGAGATAGCGTAAGATTAAGCAACTAACCCTCGTTGTATGATTAAATGATAGTTAGAATTTTTGTATGCTGAAATAGAAGTTAAAATAGAGTTAAAACAAAGTATTAAGTTAATGGTTTCTTTGAAAAGGTTTCGATGGATGATTAGTTGTTAGCTTTGAATTTAGTTCTTAGTTTTCTTATCTAGTTTGCTCAATTAGTTTGCTTACTAATTCTCTTGTCATATGCTGAAATATAAATAGGATTTGAGTTATGTTTTTATGATTATTTCCATTTGCAATTTAAATTGTTAAGAATAGGATTAGTTTAGTTTACTTCATGCAATTTCCATTCTAGATCTAGATTGTGATTTTAATTCGAAGTTTGCTTTTGAGTTTAGTTTTTAGTTATAAATCTCTAGCAGTATGAATTTGCTTACATTAGCATAAAAATGCAATTGAATTAAATAGAATAGTGTTTTCCTATTGTTGATGATTAATGCATAAATTGAAGAATCACATGGATTTTTAGGGTAGTTGATGTTTCTTCTATAATGGCCAAGTTCTGATTAGATTGTCAGATTCATACCTTTCACTTTACCATAGAAGTTAATATTGATTTTGTCCCTCTTGAGTTATCGTTAATTGTTAAATGCCATCATGATATCATAAGACACCAAAGACATAATCATCAACATTATATTTGAAGTTTTCTTGCTATTGTAGATTAAAGAATAGTTTTCTTGTTATTATAGATAAAAGAGTAGTTGTTAATTAACTTTGAATATTGTCATGATGCTTTTAATTTAATAGATTAAGATTTTCTTTTGTAGATTAGAAGTAACTATGAAGTTTATCTTAAGAATAGAGTTCACTTTCTGAATAGTTTGATTAGTTTACTGATAAGTAGTTTTTATTTAAGTTTACTTGCCGCATAAGTTTTAATAGGGTAGTTTCTTGCTTGTTTACTTGCTTTAATATGGTAATTGCTTGCTTGTTTATTTTCTTACTTGTTGTTGCTCTTTGATTTTGAATAAGATTAATTAGATCAGTTTGTTGTTACTATTGTTCATTAAATAGATTAAATAGATAGTTTTATTTTGCTCATTGTAATGATTAAGTTAACTCTCTTAAAGTAGGGTTTTCATTTGCTTTCCTAGGACAATCCATCGATCCATTGTTCAAAAGTTACTTAGGGTAAATACTTTAAGTTCCTTGATAGGGTTTTCTCATTGATAGTCTTTGCTTAAGTAGATTATCCCTTAGATAGACCATTTCCTTAATTAGACTATACTACCTCTAGCCTTTCTTACATGGCACATATAGTGATACAACTCGAAGTTTACTTACCCCGGGTTGAAAATTTAATTGACGGTTTTTAGTGCATATATAACACCCATAATTTTTGGCGTCGTTGCTGGGGAGTTGTCTCAAGGTAGGAAATAGATCATTTCTAAACCTTAGCATTAATTTGGTGGCAGGGGAAATTTAAGATGAGAGGTAAGAACCTATGCATCTGCTATAGAAGGTTCCCCCAAACCTAATGGTAGTTTTTCTTTTTCTTTTTGTTTTCTTTCATGAACAAACCTAGAGACCCAAAATGTAGATACATTAAATCTAAATCAGACCTTTCAACCAAGGTTCCTTCCAACCTTTTTGGGGGAAGGAACATTCCACTTATAAATTCCGCAGACTGATACCGGAAAATAGGAGCTAGCTCAACCCAAAGAGATAAAGTAATCTATGAAGAGACTAAGATAGGGAGCACTATAGAAAAAAAAATTGAAGCATCAATAATAGTGGGATAGGAGGAAAGACCACTCGAGACTTCCACAGAAGGAAACAATACAACCTTTGTTTTCTCACCACCATTAGGATATCCTAACATTGAAGACATCATAGAACATGAACAAGTGAATACTTTGTTTGGTAGTTCAACCAACATAATTGTCTCTCAAATTGATACAGAAACTTTGGGATCAATAATCTCAACCAACTCGAGTAGAGTCCCAGAAATCCAAGAAGTAGGACGACCTTCCCATCAGAGGGATACCTTATTCTCTTCAATAATAAAACCACTTAAGTACTCTCTTTTTGGAAACCAAACTAGTATGGATGATCGGGAGGATCATAACAATGTAATACACGGGGAGGAAGAAGAAGTTGGAAACCAAACCGAAACTACCTTCGGGTTTCCAATTTTGGACACCACCCCGAATGTCAATATGAAAAATATTCCCCTCTCAACACTGCCCACCTTTTATGGTAAAAGAAGTGAAAATCCAAATACCTTCCTACTTGATTTCTATAATTTGTGTAGGAGATACAACTACTTACAAGATTCCTAGAAGCTAAAACTATTTCCTGCCACCCTCAAGGATGCTGCACTAAGATGGTTCATGGGGTTGGGAGAGTCCAGTATTAGGTCTTGGGAAGCCATGAAAGATATATTTCTTAAAAAGTACCAAGACTACTACAAGACCAAGGAGTCTCGTAATGATATTTTCAAAATCCAACAGTTAGAAGATGAGAATCTCGAGGATTATATGGAACGATTTGGTTATATCTCTCAGAAATCAAAATAACATGAGCTTCTAGATGATACAGTTAGGGATCTTTTCCTTAAGGTAATTTCAGAGGAATACCTAGAGATCCTTAACTTGATGGAATCGGGTGACATCTCTCATAAACCATTTGCCGAAATCTATGAAATGTGTAAAAAATACTTAAGGAGCAGAGCTAAAACAGGGAAGAATGTCCGAGACCCTTACAGTATAAACTTAAAACTAGTTAGTTTAGGTGGTATCACGAGAGGAGAGATATGGAACCTTTTGGAGAATTTCAAAACAGATATATTAAGCACAATAGGTTCCTAGTTGGACACCCTAAAAATTAAAAGGAAACAGGAGGAGGAAAATGCAGCAATGAGCATATATTGCCCAAGATGTAGGAGGAAGAATTCCTTAAGTGAATGCCCATTGGATAACATTTCAATTTGTGGATTTTGCACAGAGGAACACTCAACTGAAAAATGTCCAGCATTTTTTGGTTTGTTAGCCATCTATAGTAGTGGGGATCCTAGGGAATCCTCTTATGCACCTAGGAGGCATCGGAAACCTAGGAACCAACCCACATACCCATATCCACAATCTCAAGTTCCACCGTATTATCAACAACCACAATAGTGGAACTCACCAAGTTGGAAACACTGGTATACACAATACCAACATCCTTAGCTTCAAGGATGGAGAGGATGACATAACCAAGGAAACCCTCAAGGTCCACCTGTCTCTATGCCCAACCATCCTTACCCTCAATTTCCACCAAACATTCCACAACTTATGCCGGGTTTTTCTCCATCACATTTACCTCCTATTCCACAACAACAACTACAACAATATCATAATGCAAACTCCCCAATACTGACATTATTACTGGCACAACTAGTGCCCAATCCCAATAATAAGACCACTCAACCTCTTCACAATGTTGAGATGCAGGCCTTCTCGACGTATGTTATTTCTCCTATTCCATTGTAGGAGATTCAACTAAGGTCAGGAAAATTTATGGACAGGAAGAGACCTTCAGTAGTCATCCAGGAAGAAGAAGAAGAGGAAACCCCCAAGCAACCCACAAATGACACTAGGTGGGAAGATGTTATTATTCCTAAGGACCAAGAACCCAAGCTTCCCCAAAATGAACCTTCACAAATTATGAAGGCCCCTCCTTATCCATAAATATTAGTAATCGAGAAACCTACCACCCGACCGAAATTTGACATCTTGAATGAATTGAAGAATATTTGTGTCAAGATTCCATTGCTACAAGCCATTAAGGATATTCCAATCTATAGTAATGTAGTCAAATAATTGTGTATTAAGAAGTCAGGTAGGAAGCAGAAGGATACTACAATATTACATTTGATTGGAGAACTTTTTGAGTACATGTCGGAGCAGCCTAAGTTAGCAAAATACAGAAACCCAGGAAACCCCATAGTGACCATAACCATTAATGAGATTTCCATTGGAAACACTCTCATAGACCTAGGGGAAGCCATCAATGTTATGACCATTACTACCTTGGAGGAACTACATTTAATACCTCTTCTTAGACCTACGCTAACCATTTTGGAATTAGCAGATAAGACTAGGGTTACACCTGAAGGAATTTTGGATGATATCATAGTTAATTTAGCCTCATGGGAGTACCCAGTAGACTTTATGGTCATCCACTCAAAGGATCCTACCAAAGGCCATCCCTTTATTTTGGGAATACCTTGGTTAGCCACTGCCAATGAATTTAGTGGCTGTAGAGAGGGAGAAATGACCATCTCGAATGGACTTTCTATCTAGAAGCTCACCATATACCCTACAAGCCAACCTATCATGGAGAATATATGGTAGCTTGAATGTCCATACGATAATGAGGACTGGTAAGAACCCATGTTGCCAAGTGACCATGCCTGGGAACTTCAGGAGCACACAACAGAAAATGTGCTAAACTAGTTCATTTCTGCAATAACATGTGTCAATTTTCCACAATCTTTTCCCCAATTTCAGAACATGTTTGGGGAAGAATTTAAGGAACAATTGGACCCATCCATTTTGTCTTAGACATATTTCATCTTAGATATGTATAATTCTACCACATCTTATACCATGCCCTATGATATTAGCCCAGGGAAATTTCTACATATAAACTCCGGGCTAGATGCAGACCAAAAAAATAGTTACTAAGTATCCTTAAAGAACAATCAGGGGCTCAGGGGAATTCACCTGGGAATACACTGACATGAAGGGTATACAACCTGAAACATGTATCCATCACATATATATCAAGGGGGAAGTGACACATGTTAGGCAACCCCAGAGAAGGATGAACCCAACACTCAAAGATATAGTAAAAGAGGAGATCCAAAAGTTATTAAATGTCAGATTTATTTATCCCATTTCCGATAGTAAGTGGGTATCCCCTCTTGTAGTGGTTCCAAATAAAGTGATCGGGAAATGGAGAATTTGTGTTGATTTTTGGGAACTCAACAAATCCACTCTGAAGGATTACTTTCCTCTTCCTTTCATCGACCAAGTTTTGGATACCCTGTTTGGAAAGAAATATTTCTCCTTTTTAGATGGATATAGCGGGTACAATCAAATTCTCATAGCCCCTGAGGATCAGGATAATACTACCTTTACTTGTCCTTGGGGAACCTATGCCTATAGGGTCTTGCCATTAGGATTGTGTAATGCTCCTGCCACATTTCAACGAGCAGTACTAGGGATATTTTCTGATCTTATTCATGATTTTGTGGAGGTATACATGGATGACTTCACAGTTTATGGAAATACTTACTAGGAATACTTAGATAACTTATAAAGAGTCCTTATCAGATGCCAAGAAATGAACATGTGTCTAAGTCATGAAAAATGTAAAATGTTGTTGACTGAAAGAGTGGTTCCAGGACATCATGTTTCATCTGAAGGGATCAAAGTCAATCCTGTAAAGATTGAGGTCATCGTCAGACTTCCACCCCCCAAAACTCAGAAAGAGGTGAGAAGATTTCTTGGACATGTTGGATACTACCGACGGTTTATTGAAAATTTCACAAAGATTGTTGCACCCATGTTTGGATTGTTAATAAAGGATGTTAATTTTCTTTGGACTGAGAAGTGTCAAACTACCTTTGAAACCCTGAAAGCTAAGCTGTTTGTGGCACCAGTTCTTAGGGGGGCCAATTGGGCTCTCCCATTTCACATATCCACTGATGCTTATGACACCACAATAGGAGGAGTATTAGGGAAGAAAGAGGACCAACAGTCCTATGCCATTTATTTTGTGAGCAAGAACTTGTCCCTTGCCAAGCTAAACTACACAGTTATCGAGAAGGAATTCTTGGCAGTAGTTCATGCTATAAATAAGTTTTGCCACTACATCATAGGTTACAAATTATTTGTACATATGTATCATTCTGCCATTAGATTTATCATGAATAAACCCATAACTAATGGCTGAGTGACTAGGTATCTCCTGTTATTGCAAGAGTTTAATATCAACGTTCTTGATCGACCTCGAAAAGAGAATTTGGTAATTGATTTTATTTCATGAATAAAAAATGAGGAAGATGATATTCCTGTAGATGATAGTTTCCTAGATGAGCACATTTTTTCCCTTTCTGTAAATACCCCATGGTTTTCAGATATGGAAAACTATTTGGCTACTAGGAAGTTACAATCTCATTTGTCACCTCATGAAAAACATAGAATTATTACGCAAAGTTCCAATTACTCTTGGATTGGTCATGACCTTTTTCATACAGGTCCTGGTTTGATTAGTTGTGGATACATCCGAGAAGATGAGATACCATAAATACTACGAAGTTGTCATGATGGACCATGTGGTGGCCATTTTTCTGAAAAACATACAACATATAAGGTGTTACATTCAGGTTATTATTGGCCTAGCATTTTCAAGGATGTTTCCAAGTATGTGAGGAGTTGTGACAGTTGTCAAAGGATAGGAAGACCCACGTCAGCTGACGAAATTCCCTTGCGTGCCCAAGTTATGATAGAACCTTTCAAAAAATGGGCCCTTGACTTTGTAGGACCAATTTCACCCATGTCTTGTAAGACAAACTATATTTTGGTTTGTACAGATTATGTCACCAAGTGGGTAGAAGAAAAATCCCTATTTAGGGCTACAAAAATACGTTGTCAAATTTATTTATGAAGACATATTTACCCGCTTCGGTTTTCCTTGTGAAATTGTTACATACCAAGGCACTCAATTCACTTCCAAGCTGATGAGAGAACTAACGGAGAAATATGGGATTAAACACTGTAAATCTTCTCCATACCACCCACAATCTAATGGTCAGGTAGAGTCTACAAAAAACGTTCTGGAAGCTATATTAACCAATACTATTCAATTAAATCACCGAGATTGGTCTGATAGGCTTCTAGAGGCTTTGTGGGCTTACTGGACCACATGGAGAAACACCACTGAGCATACCCTTATGAGCTAGTGTGTGGAGAACAAGTACTTCTACCAATAGAATTCCAAGTAAGGACCTTCTGTATTTCCGTGTAATTGGGATTAAACTTAGATGAGGCTCAGAAAAAATGTTCCCTACAATTGAATGAGTTGGATGAGATCAGGAAAGATTCCATCCAATGAACAATATTAGTCCAAAACAAGAGGAGCAAGTGGAATGACAAGTTTATTAAGAAGAAACACTTCCAAGTAGGTGATTGGGCTTTGTTGTTTGACTCCTGATTTAAAACCTTCAAAGGAAAACTTACCACTCGGTGGTTGGGTCCTTACGAGGTAGTGACCATATATGACAATGGGGTTGTGAAAATCAAAACAATTGAAGATGGACAAGTCTCCTTTGTAGTAAATGGACATTGACTCAAACTTTATTTCAGACCCATTTCCAAAGAATATTTTCTACAGGTCATGTCAACTGACAAGGCATTGGCCTTAGTAGATGGGGAAGTCCCCCCTTGTTCTTGAATGTTTTCTAAATTTTCGACTGTATATATGTAAATAATTTTGAATTTTTTTGATAAAAAATTCTAGATATTTCTGTAGGTATTTATTTCACCAGGAGTAGATAGTTTCAAGAAAATATAAAAGAAGGATTTTTCTTCAAAACATTTCTATACCTGAACCTTGTTGTCTACTAAGCATCAAATGAATAATGACTTGCTATAATTAGCCATATTTTTGCAAAATATTTTGATCTTCTTTTTCTCAAGGAATCTTAAGAAGCAATTGCCCTTGAAAACCTTCACCACTATATAAAGAAGTGATACCATAACCATCAAGCTTAGAGGAAACTCGTACAGTTTCCCTAAGAAACCTGAGTAAGTGAGTAAAGTATATTTATTAAAGAGTAACAAGGAGGTCTGATTAGCGGTTAGCCATGGAAACATAAAAAAGAAGAAGAAGAAAGTGAGTTGAGCCTAAAGATACCTTTCTGTTCTTTCCCAATGGTACCATCCACTACACACTAAAAATGATTGATTATATCATATCTTTAGATAGTCTATGTCCACTTAGGTGCCCCTTACATCAGGACAATCACTAAATAATATATAACGGAAAGTCATCCTATAACATAAATACCATCCCAATTGAAAAAAGAAAAAAGAGAGAGAAAAAGTTGTTTGTCGAATTGTTCCCCCATCTTCTTGCACAAAGCAATCTTATACTAAAAATCTTAAAAGATGGAGGGCCATTCTCTCTGGGTGTAAGAGGATAACCCGCCAGGATATTGAACAGGTCTGCTGGCAGTGGGTACTGGCCTATGGTATGACTAGGTAAACCCACTGGAGTACTGAACAAGGTTGCTGGTAGCGGGGAATTCTACCTAGCGAGGATGATAATTTGACAAAAATAAATAAGAAATTTAAACTTGTCCTGATGTATGACATTACTTGTAGACAAAGATTACATGAAGTATGTATGGTCAAGGTAAGGTTAATGAACTCCATAAATTTTCCATTGGGAACTAACTTTGAGACTATCTTGAAACTCTCTCACCTACCTCTTCTTATCTATATATAGGATAACTTATCTTATAGGTGGGGCCATCTTCTAACCGTCTCATTAGACTGATCTGTGAAATTTATCTCTACACTTAACAAGCTATAAATCTTCAGCTATTGGGAGAACTGACTGGTTTCCTGTAATTTTTATTGTGAGGTGTCAGAATACTTAGGTGTGGGGGAGGGGTTTCATGAGTTGAAAAATGATAACAAGGCCTAGAAGAAGTGAATCTTTGTAAAAATTTATGTGTATTGTTTTCATGACATAGGCTATGAAATCAACAATTATTTTATTTTTGAAATGCTAATTCCCCGTGTGTTATAAATTGTTGTACATTTCCTTAACAAACCACTTAACTGGTTTATTTTTGTTATAGACTGTTCATTACAAAATTGATATTACATGTCTTATGAGAAATAAAGGAATGGATTGAGTAAGCATGGTGGAAAAATAAATAATAATGGAACACTCTGCCTCTACTCCTATTCATTGTGACTGTCAAAATCATTCTAAGATTACAGGCTATCCATTACAGGAGGAATAAATTGTATTTCACACAAAGGTACCATATGGAGTGTCGTTTGAGGTGCCAGATGACATGCCATATGAAAGTATACACCAATAACTGTCCACAATTTCAGGTAACCAAGAATCAATTACATTTATTTGAAGTAGTTCATGGAAATTAAGATTAAATGACGCAAACCTTAGAAATTTTCATGATCAAATTTCCAAGTCAAAGACTTGTACATTGATCTAACCTCTTCATCATTACGATTGCATCCCAAAACATGCCTTCAAATTCAAAATTGGCACACTCATGTTCACACATGGAAATTCATGTGTGTGAATTCATTGATGAATGCAACCATTCCTTCCTGGGTGCATTCAAAAATAGAGGAATCACTCAATTGGTTATCCCATTTATTCCTCACATTCACCTTCTTCTCATCACGCTCAACCCCTATTTAATCATGCTCAACCTCTCCTTAATCATGCTCATCCTTGGCCCGATCACACCCATCCTTTGTCGAATTTCGCCCTCTATCCATTTCTCCACACTATCATTATGCCCAAGTGGTATGAGTCATCCTCCTATGCTGACCTCTTCTCTATCCCTAAGTTCGCATAGTGCAGGGAAGTGTTCCTTCACATAGGCTGGGGGTCATTCTTGGATCACTTATAGGGCCACGTTGACGGCATTTCGATGCAATTCTCCCTTGGCTTTGATGGAAATATGTCATGCATGGGGTCTCTCACCTTCGGGGTATCTGAGGAATCCATAGCCACATCCAAAAAGCTTCCAAGAGTTGGGGATAGATGGTTTAAACACCACTAGTTTCCACGATCGAGCTATAACATGGTTTTCAAACATGAATTTCAGAACATCTCTGGAGCTAAAGGATACTCCAAGGAGTGGATTAAAGAGAAGATAATTAAATCTCTCATAGTCATCACTAGGTTTATCACATATGAAGGTAGATATTTCGTCTTTAAAGCCTGTCACTTTCGATTATTAGCTCACTTTCAGTTCAATAAGCCATTAAATTTTCCCTTTTACTTCTTAAAGAGTCTTGAGAAGATGTCTTCCCAAGTGAGGAAGAATGTAACCAATCCTAATAATAGTGTTTTTCACCACAGCCTTATCAAACTACTTGTCTTATTTGAGATGGAAAAACAAGGGAAAACGTGGGATGAGTTCATTTACCAATTTGCAAACGCTCATATTACAATCAAGACTAGCAATAAGACACTTGATCTAGGGACTGTTACTCCACCCAAACCCCATTCTTTGAAAACTCCAAACCCTCATGCTCAAGCTATTCCTTTACCGGACCAAAAGTCCAAGAAATTTGTTGATACCCCCGCAGCCTCAGCGGGTAAGAAGACCAAGAATCTTATTGCTAACCCCCCAATGCCTTCAACATCTAATGATCCTGCACCTAAAAATCTACTAGAGGTAATTCAATAAGACTTCCCTGTGGTCCCCACAAATAGGAGAGGAGCTAATCGATTTAATAGAAGATCCTTTCAAAAGGGTACTTGAAACACAAGAGGAAAACCTTATGAAAACACCCTGACCACTTCGGACCCTATCCAAGTGTCCTTTGATCTCGAAAGCCCTCACAAAAGAGTTAGGGAAGTGTCTGCAGAAGAATTGGAGCCTTATAGAAAGACAAAATCTGAACCTACTTCTCCTCATAAACCCCCTATTACCCCTACCTCATAGATATCTACCACAGATCCTAAAACTGATAGACTTTCTACATCTTTCAAGGGATCCAAGCCCTCTTCTGAGATATCTAATCTTGCTCCAACCATTGAAAATCTACAAAAGGAAAATGATCAGTTGTTGCAACAATTGGAAGAGAGGAAGACTTTGGACAAGCATCTTCACCATGACAATGCAGTACTTCAAGCGAAGGTGAACTCCCTTCAATGATTGGTTGATGAAATGACCAAAACCAATCGCAACCTCGAAGCAGAATTGAAAAAACATAAGAAGCACAAGACAAAATCTTCAGGGCAAGAAGGAGGAGCTTCTAAAGCTAATCCTTCTCATCAAGTCTAGTCACATGGAGAAATTCATTTTTGTTTGCAGTGGGACCTGCAAAATATTAGGTGTGGGGGTAATGTTGGGCTCGCAATTTGGTTAAATTAATAATGATGATTAGATCCTTTTTGACCGATATTATATGTGTATTTTACTATTTTGAAGAATTTTTGAAGGATTCTTGTATCAAATTGTCATAGCTTATACCAGGTACGTATGATTGATGTTTTGTGATGGTTTCAATTGTAATTCAGCATGATTTAATGATTCCAAGGAGCTAATACACGATTTGTGTGTTACAGGAAAAAATTGCATGACGTTTTTCCATCCAACATCTCATCTAACACTCCATCCAGCACTGCATTCGGTACTCCATCCGGCACTACGTTCGACACTCCATCCTGCACTAAAACCGTGGGCAAATTGAGGGTTGTTATATCGGCGGCCTATGATGGGAAAATCAGTGACATGGGTTTTTCTCGTGCATGTGGCCTCCAGCTACCGAGCTTCTTACAACTTGGATTGGGTTGTTATGCTGAGCTTCTTACAACTTGGATTGGGTTGTTATGGCTCGCTTGGTTTCTAGAAGCCATTGGTGGTTAAAACACATTTAGTGTAATTTACTGTTTTTAGAGGAGGTCGACCCTTCCAATGGTCAATCTCTCGACTTGTAACCTCTATAAATACCACAACAGTGGTCAAACAAATAGTGAAGAATAGTTAAGTTCAGAATTGTGAAGCTAGCATTGCTTTTGCTGTTTCAAGACATTTTTCATAAACTTGTGTAAAATTGTGTTTTTAATTTAAAATGTTGAAATCACGTTGCTTGAGCCCGTGATTCGCTGTTGAGGAGTAGCCAAGAACTACTGGGGGGCCCACGAGTGGTTTGGGTGAATATTTAGTTAGTTATCTTGTGAATTCGAGTAGTGTAATTGTTATTTCTTTTATTTTCTTGTACATGTGTTTTTATCATTTTTACTTGTTGTGTTTACTGTTCATAGCTTAATTGTTCAATTTCCTTTTTGCAGGTTTCTTATGAAGGATGGTATTAATATGCCATGTCTTTTTAATTAAATATAAGATAGCTTAAGCTTAAGCCACTAACCTTCGTTGTATGATTAAATGATAGTTAGAATTTATGTATAGTGAAATAGAAGTTAAAACATAGTTAAGACAGAGTATTGTGTTAATGGTTTCTTTGACAAGGTTTCAATGGATGATTAGTTGTTAGCTTTGAATTCAGTTCTCAGTTTGCTTATCTAGTTTGCTCAATTAGTTTGCTTACTAATTCTCTTGTCATATGCTGAAATAGAAATAGGATTTGAGTTATGTTTTTATGAGTATTTCCATTTGCAATTTAAATTGTTAAGAATAGGATTAGTTTAGTTTACTTTATACAATTTCCATTTTAGATCTAGATTGTAATTTTAATTCGAAGTTTGCTTTTGAGTTTAGTTTTTAGTTATAAATCTCTAGTAGTATGAATTTGCTTACATTAGCATAAAAAATCAATTGAATTAAATAGAATAGTGTTTTCCTATTGTTGATGACTAATGCATAAATTGAAGAATCACATGGATTTTTAGGGTAGTTGATGTTTCTCAGCAGATTGCCCCATTCATACCTTTCACTTTGCCATAGAAGTTAATATTGAGTTTGTCCCTCTTGAGTTATCGTTAATTGTTAAATGCCATTGTGATATCATAAGACACCGAAGACATAATCATCAACATTATATTTGAATTTTTATTGCTATTGTAGATTAAATAATAGTTTCCTTGTTATTATAGATTAAAGAGTAGTTGTTAATTAACTTGAATATTTCCATGATGCTTTTAATTTAGTAGATTAAGATTTTTTTTTGTAGATTAGAAGTAATTATGAAGTTTATCTTAAGAATAGAGTTCACTTGCTTAATAGTTTGATTAGCTTACTGATAAGTAGTTTTTATTTGAGTTTACTTGCTGCATAACTTTTAATAGGGTAGTTGCTTGCTTGTTTATTTTCTTTAATAGGGTAATTTCTTGCTTGTTTATTTGCTTACTTGTTGTTGCTCTTTGATTTTGAATAAGATTAATTAGATTAGTTTGTTGTTACTATTGTTCATTAAATAGATTAAATTGATAGTTTGTTTTTGCTCATTGTAATGATTAAGTTAACTTTCTTAAAGTAGGGTTTTCATTTGCTTTCCTAGGACAATCCATCAATCCATTGTTCAAAAGTTACTTAGGGTAAATAGTTTAAGTTCCTTGATAGGGTTTGCTCATTGATAGTCTTTGCTTAAGTAGATTAGCCCTTAGATAGACCATTTCCTTAATTAGACTATACTACCTCTAGCCTTTCTTCCTTGGCACATATAGTGCTACAACTCTAAGTTTACTTACCCCGGGTTGACAATTTAATTGAGGGTTTTTAGTGCATATATAACACCCATCAGAAACATCTCATAAAATGAGTTAGAGTGAAAGTGCCAAGATGACACGTTTGAAACTGATTCCAGGAGCATTCAAGAACCCTAACTTCTAGAGGGAATATCTTCAAAAGTATAGCAAAACAACATATGATATTTTTATCACATGTACACCAAGATCTCTTCTCTGTCTCCGCTAAATTGTATGGTTTGAAAATTCCTAGAAAAAGAGTTATCGTGAAAATGTCAAGATGACCTTAAACTCATTTCACAATTCAATTTTTTCTAATCCATTTTTCACACACTCACTTTCGCTCAATGCTTTCTCTTTTTATACTTTTTCATAACTCTTCGTGAAGATACACATCCATAAATTAAATAATTGATTCCCAATATCATGGGTAAATACCCCAAATACTATGGGAAAATACCCCAAACCCATGGGTTTGAAACCACCATTTCAGTTTTTACTTTTTCACTTGCACCCCTTTTTAATATACTTGTAAACCTATATATATATAAATCAATCTTGGAAATGGTGCGTGCATTGCAATGTCGTAATATGACATTAATGACATCATTAATCCTTTGACATCAATGAAAATAATTCCAACAATCTCCCCCTTTTTCATTATTGACAATCCCGCAATGAAACACATAGTCCACCATGCATATAAATAATTCTCCCCTTGTCTACAACTCTCCCCCTGTCTACAAATTTCCTAGGAATAGAGATAATTTCCCCCCTATCTGCAACTCCCCCCCTTTGACATCAATGGAAAATGGATTGTCCCCCTAAACTTGTGCTTCTTCTGAAGCAATCAATCAAAACTCTAGTTGTCTGTCATGTAAGAGGAACATTTCACGACTGTATATAGATTATGATACAAAACAATATGATGTCCTATTGGCACAGGGGAAGACCCAGGGTTCAATTCTAACAGCGCATCAACAACCCTAACTATTGGCCCTTTCGACAACACCTGTGGAGTAGATGCAGTCTCACCCGAAGTAGAAATAGGGGGTTTCCGGACACAGATGTCTACAACTAGAGGAAATGCAAAGTGATTCCAGGACAATAACACACAACAATATAGATATTCTTTACCACTATGATGCCTACTTCACATAGTTATATCTCTAATCTAACACAACAATGAAACACAATATAGAAGATAACAAATAACACAACATCAATCACACATAACAACAATATATAAGTGGTTCACCCTCTCCCTAGGGCTACGTCCACAAAACTATGTTTCTTGATATATTAGATGAAAACATACATTTCTATCTGCACACTTAGCTTGTAGATTAATCTCTCTTTCTCTCCCCTCCCTGCGCACCCAACTGCAGGGTTGATCTTCACACCTAGCTGAAGATCCAAAATATAAGAACGCTCTTACACACAATACTTCTCTTACTCACAACAATAAACACTCAACATCAACAAAAACAATCATAGTCTCTATAACCCCCTCTCAGGTCTTCTAGACATTTATTTATACATTACATGACCAACGTCTAGGTGTCAAAACCCTAGATCCCCAAAACCTAGGTGTCTAAAACCCTAGGTCCACTTGACCCATATTTTCAGGGCTTCACCAACATGTCTTTCTGTCTTTTCTGCGAGGTGCTCCAAAGCACTCATTGATCTCTTTTTCCACTTGCTAAGTTGTCCATGATCCATCTTCTTTGCTGATCTGTCTTCCTTGATCTTCTCTTTCAACGACTCGCTTTCCCTTACTTCTCTCCTTCTTTTGTACTTCTTTGACTACTTCGACCCATTTTCAGTGTATGTGCCTTCCGTGTAGTTTGTACTTCACATTTTTTCCTTAATCTTCACTTCCTTACTTAACCAAGGGATAATAGGCCCCCAACACTCACCTATGACTCATCCCGATTCACTGTAGGTTTGAACCTTTTGTATTACTTTGATTGTAGACTGCGCAGAGCAACCTGTGCTTTGTGATCTCTTCCTCCCTTCTATATGTAGACTGTATTTTCTGTGTCTGGTACCCAGTTTCAACTGCACCTTGTACCTAGACCCTTCTTCTTATGCCTTTACTGAGAGCTGCGAGGTAGCTGGTTTTCATAATACAATTTCAACCGGCTCCCATTTACTAAGCCTTCCTTCCATTCTCCGTTTAGGGTCTTCAACTGCGCAACTCAACCTTCTGTAACATAGGAAACCACATATGGCCCAAGCCAAGGTGTCCTGAACTTCCCTAGATGCTTCATGAACTTGCTCTCATATACCAATACTAGATCTCCTTGCTTAAATGATTTATTCTTGATATGTTTGTCATGGTAGGCCTTTTCTCGTTCCTTTTGTATCTCTTGATGAAATCCTGCATTAAAATTTTCTTCCTCTAGTTCTACCAACTGTGCAAGCTTGTTTTTCATAGTGCTTTTGTCATCCATATCTGTAAACGCTGCAATTCTTAAGCTAGGGACCAAATATACCATAGGTACCACTGCTTCCAAGACATAAACTAACTTAAAGGGAGTCTACATTGTTAGCTTCTTGCAAGTGGTTCGATAAGACCATAACATTGATGGCACTCTCAAATCCCAATCATCCCTGTTCACACTCCAAATCTTCGTCAGCGTTGTCTCCAAGATCTTATTGAAAGCTTTGACTGTACCATTCACTTTTGGGTAGTATGGGGTGCTCTTCTGATGGTGGAATTCAAATTCCCGAGTCAAGGCCTCAATAGTCTTGTTAATAAAATGAGTACCTTGATCACTCATAAAGATCTCTGGGCATCCAAATCAGGTTATCATATCATCAAATATGAACCGCGCAACTATAGTTTCACTACAATCCTTAACTTCTCTTACGCCTTCCCATCTGGTCAAATACTTTGTTGCAATGATGATGTATCGAGCTCCTGTGCGCTTTCCTGGTGGGTTAATAGGTCCCACGAAATCAATGGCCCATTTCTCAAATGCCTGTAAAGTTAGATGAGGTGTTAAAGGCATATCATCTCTTTTGGAAGGTTTCCCTACTCTTTGGCATACATCGCAAGCTCTGTAGTATTCCTTAGCATCTTTGTGTAAAGTGGGCCACCAGAGGCCAACTCTAAGAACCTTCTGCGTTGTTTCTTTCCCTGCATAATGTCCTTCTGTGATGTCTTCATGTGCTTCTACTAGAATCAATGGTCTTTATTCCTCCATAACACATCTCCTTAAGATCTCATCAAGTCCCATATTATATAGTTGTCCAGCTATAAGTGAAAAATATGCAACATGAACTACCAGTTGTTTCTTTTGAATAATTGTATACTTGCGAGGTGCCATTCCTGTCGACAGGAACTGGACTATCTCAGTGAAGTGATCATCAAATATTTTGACGGCCAACAACTGTGCATTTGGTAGTGTCTCCTCCAAACTGGTAGGTTCCTCTCCATGTCCTAACCTAGACAAGTGGTCAGGTCCCTTGTTCATTCTTCCTGGCTTGACCACAATCTCAAAATCATATTCCTGGAATAATAGTAGCCATATGCATATTCTTCCCCCCAACATTGGCTTGTTGACTAAGTATTTCAATGAATAGTGATGAGTGAACATCTTAAAATGTCGTCCCAACAAGTAGTGTCCAAACTTCTGCAGTGCATACACCATAGCTAAACCTTCTCTTTTAGTGGTAGTGTAATTTATCTCAACAGTGGACAGCTTCCTGCTAGCAAAAGCTAATGGGTGGTCAATATCTCCTGCTCCTAGTTGTGCTAACACTACTCCTAATGAATAGATGAACCATCGACATTAACATGGAATTCCTTACTCTAATCTGGGAAAACCAAGATAGGCACAATGATCATCTTTTGCTTTAGTGTGTCGAAGCTCTGCTAACATTCGTCTAACCATTGAAACTGACAATCTTTCTTTAAAATATTTTCCATGGGTGTTGTTATTTGTGCATAGGCCTTAATAAAAAATTTGTAGCATCTAGTATGTCCCAATGTAGTGCGCAACTGTCTAACCGAAGTAGGAGGAGGTAGATCAACAATGATGGCAATCTTGGAAGGATCTACCAACAACCCCTTCTTACATACAATGTGTCCCATAAATACTCCAAAAGGTGAAAGGAATATGCACTTCTTCAGGTTCAGGGAAATCTGACATTGCCTGCACTTATCCAGCAGTAGTCTCAAACATTCAATATGATTTTTCAGTAAGCTAAAAACAGTCCAATCATCAAAATATGCTTCCAAAAATTTATGTAAAAATTCCTTGAATGCTTCGACCACCACCCTAGAAAAAATGGATAGTGCATTCTTCAATCCGAAAGGCATCACAGTGTACTAGAAAAAGCCCCTGCTACAAATGTGGCCTTATGTCTGTCTTCCTTAGCAATTTTGATCTGGTGATAACCTGAAAATCCATTTGTGAAGGAGTAAACTTCCTTTCCTCCTACATTATCTAAAACTTCATCAGTAAACAATGTAGGGAATGGATCATGTAGGAATGCATCATTCAGTTTCCTTAAGTATACAAAGATTTAGATATCTCCTGACTTCTTATCCTGGACCACCATAGGGCTGATCCACTCTGATTCTTCAACAGGTTCTATGATTCCCGCTTCCAACATTCTGTCTAATTCAATCCTAAATTTCTTCTTATACTTGGGATTTATTTTGTAGGGTCTCTGCTTGAATGGCCTTGCATTTGGTTTCAAGGGGATATTCATTTCTCCCATGGGCCCTTTAATTCCCTTCATGACTGTGAACTTGGTTGGAAACAAGTCCTAATATTCATGCAGTAATTCTGTAATCTTATCAATAGTGGCATCATCTCAATAATCTCCAACGTTCTCCAACTTAGGTGCTTACTCTATTCCAATATTAACTTTCTTGATTTTAATTGGTTGTCCAATGAAAGGGAGTTCAAATCTTGGCCCTTCTATGTCTCTTTGTCCTTTAGTTTCTACTATGTTCACATTCCTAGGATCATCATCTTCATTAGCATTGATATTGTAACAACCATGTAATTTCTGAAGAGGTGCAGTCCATTCATCTCCTTCTTTCTCCAAAGGGAGGTTAGGTGCCTCCTCAAAGACTTTCTATCTTACAACTTGTAAATACTGATCTACTGTGGGGTACTGACTTTCAAATAAAAGTGTAGCTATAAAGTTCTGGGTCATACCATACAAGTCTAAAGTGGTGAGGCATAGTTCTGCTTGAAGATACCAATTGATAGGCGTTGTGTCCAAAGTGTTAATGAACTTATGTACCCAGTGTTCTTTAGCAATGCTTCTCCAGGCCTCCTCACAACTCCACACATGGTCCTTCAGAAAAATCTAACCTGTGTATCAAACTTCACACCCTTCGACTTGGTTTGAAAATCAAACTGTCATCAAAGTGAAACATTGCACCCACTCCGTGATGTTCTTCTTGTGTGTTCCCCATGATCTTGCTGGAATTGCTTTCAAGGCTTCATCCAGTGCCAACAACCTCTGTTGTACCAATAAAATTTCTTCAAATTCCAATAATAATGATTCTAAATTATTTAAACCATCAAACGTGGGCAAGTTACTGTTACACATTAAAATTACTAACTTCGATAGTGTCGCAAGTGTCGTCATTACAAGTGTCGCAAGTGTTGCATTTTGGTCACAAGTGTCGTCATTACAAGTGTTGCAAGTGTTGCATTTTGGTCGCAAGTGTCGAAAATGTCAGAAAAAAGCATACTTCCATAATTCCTATGTTGTGCTTATAACGACATCGGAAGGACACTTGAAACACCTCAAACATTTGATTTGTAAGAAGAGGAATGGGTTAACAGGGTTATGAACCTCTTGCCATTTGAAAGAACCCCTAAAAATTGAGTTTCAGAGGAGAACGCTCCCCTATACCACTGTTAGGAGTGTTGGCACTCCCCTATACACTCTTAGGGAGCATTATAACGCTCTGTCTACCCTTTTTTAGGAGCGTTGCTATTGTTAGGAGTGTTGGTGCCCCCCTATGCATTGTTTGGGAGCGTTATAGCGCTCTGATGCCCCTTTTGGGGGAGCACTACCTATTATGGGCAAAAAATTGGTTTGTTGAGAATAATGAGAAAAAGATCTCTTCAATCTTTGAAGGCAGTTGGATTAGAATCCTTGGTCAAGCCATGATCTCAGGGAAGATCCCTAACTGAAGGAGGAAAATCCTCAACTTACCCCAAAGATATATCAAGTGGTTGGGCCTATCTAAACTTATATAAGCATGTCCTCTCATGGTGAAAAGGGGGAATGATTGGAAGCATGAAACCTATGATCTCATAGGAAACACACAGTGAAGTGGAGGAGAATAATTAGTGAAGTTATTGTCATTCTGATCGTGGGTCTTTTGAGCAAGGGTTAGACAAGTAGGACTTGATGAAGCTGTTGTACTCGCATCTACAGTTGTAAGTTTCCTTTATTATTGTTCTCAACAATATAATATGCTTGGACTGTTTCTTTCTAGTTTGTGCTTGATTTCACATGAACTTGTCTCTAAGTAGATAGATCTTTTTTAAGCTAATCTCAGTAGGGTAGGAAGATGGTTGTATCTTGTTTGTCTATAGGTCTTATTGAAGAGTTCAAGATTGGAGCTCAACTCGGATCGTGCAGGGACAAACGCCGGTGAAAGGTACTTCTCTTCTCCTTCCTCCTCACACATTAGTTTATCTAGATCTAAAAGGAAGTCAGTGACCATGATAAGCATCTTCTGTCTTAAGAGTTAAGAGTCTAGCTCTCAAGAGGAGATCTACCTGTCTGCAGGGAGATTTTCCTTCAACAGAAATTGGCGACTCCACTGTGGATCGAACCCAGAATCTCTGGTTTCGCATTATCATGGTCACTGAATTCCTTTTAGATCTAGATAAATTAATGTGTGAGGAGGAATTGGAAGAGAAGTACCTTTCACCAGCGTTTTTCCCTATACGATCCGAGTTGAGCTCTAATCTTGAACTCTTCGATAATCCCTGTAGACAAACAAGATACAACCAGCTTCCTACCCTACTGAGATTAGCTTAAAACAGATCTATATACTTAGAGACAATTTCATGTGAGATCAAGCACAAACTAGAAAGAAATAGGCCAAGCATATTATATTGATGAGAACAACAATGAAGGAAACTTACAACTGTAGATGTGAGTGCAGCAGCTTCATCAAGTCCTCATTGTCTAACCCTTGCTCAAAAGATCCACGATCAGAATGAAAATAAATTCACTAATTATTCTCCTCCACTTCACTGTGTGTTTCCTATGAGATCATAGGTTTCATGCTTCCAATCATTCCCCCTTTTCACCATGAGAGGGCCTGCTTATATAGGTTTAAAGAGGCCCAACCACTTGAGATATCTTTGGGGTAAGTTGAGGATTTTCCTCCTTCAGTTAGGGATCTTCCCTAAGATCATGGCTTGACCAAGGATTCAAATCCAACTGCCTTCAGAGATTGAAGAGATATTTTCCTCATTCTTCTCAACAAACCAATTTTTTTCCTAGAATAGGTAGCGCTCCCCCAAAAGGGGCATTAGAGCGCTATAACACTCCCTAACAATGCATAGGGGGGTGCCAACACTCCTAACAGTAGAAACACTCCTTAAAAATGGTAGAAAAAGCATTATAACGCTCCCTAAGAGTGTATAGAGGAGTGCCAACACTCCTAACAGTGGTATAGGGGAGCGTTCTCCTCTGAAACTCAATTTTTAGTGGTTCTTTCAAATGGCAAGAGGTTCATAACCCTGTTAACCCATTCCTCTTCTTCCAAATCAAATGTTTGAGGTGTTTCAAGTGTCCTTACGATTTTGTTATAAGCATGACATAGGAATTATGGTAGTATTCTTTTTCTGACATTTTCGACACTTGCGACCAAAATGCGACACTTGCGACACTATCGAAGTGAGTGATTTTGATGTGTAACAGATTGCCCCCCAAAGTTTGAAGTTAGAAGACGAGAACTGATAACTGAAATGATTTTCAGACTTTCAAGAAAGGGTATAGACGTAGAGAACCTGACAAAAGCTGCACACAAACACCAACAAATATTATGACATGTTTCAAACCCAAGGCAGGCATACCTATGCTTGGGTGATAAAGACTTGCAAGATATGGCCGCCATAAAATACACTGCGGATCCATAATTGTATTGATAAAAGAAATAGCCACTGAGAATACAGTGTGCATCTATACTTCTATGACCTGAATTGATCGTAGCCACGAAGAATACACAGTGGATCTACGAGATGACAAGACATAGCCATGACCAATACAAAGTGGATCTATGTAACAATATATGTGTCATTGTTCAAAATGAAATCCTTCACAACCTGGGCAAAGTACATATAAGAGTGATGACTCAACCCAGGGTCTTCTTACCAATCCTGATGTAATACGAATCTAACCATGTGAATAGATGTACTGATGTTGAACATGGAAGAAACCACTTGATTACCGGTCAATGATGTAAACCGTTAACAAGTGTGAGGGAAATCATCATTAATGTCAATGATTCCCAAGGTACCCTAGTACATTCCAATGAATGTGAATGGATGAGCTGAATTCGAACATTCATGGAATCATTCGATCAAAGGTCAGTGATGTAAACCCACTATCGAATGTGAGGAGGCCTGCCATTGAGGCATGCAGGTCCCAAAGTACTAACTGGTTTCTAAGTCTAGTTCCTGGATAATGTGTTGAAGTAATAGACTCGTCGAAGGAGGGCCTTGATGTATCCCCCATCAATGACACAAAACAAACACAGAGATGTAATTGGTAGATCAAATGAACATGGACTGACATGAGTATTGAGACAAGATATTTGTGATGGCTAACTCTCAAGGTGGATACTTCCCTTGAACACTGAGGCACAACAACAAAAACATGACATGGACCAAAACTTGATGATGTAGTGGATGTTGTGACTTACGTCGGGTGACCCAAAGGAGTAAAAGAAACTCAAAGGATTGGCTCAGTGTAGAGGTTCAATAGATTAAAATGCGTGCAAAGACAAGGTTCCATGTTCAAGGGCGACTCTAAGAGTTACTTGGTAATGTTATCAAAAACTGCTTGGCTTGCTTCCTTCAATTTTTCTCCCGTCCAGATAGATGAGTACCTCTTTTTAATTTAACGATCTCGAGGAGGGTAACACATGCTCGATATAACTCACCTTCGGTAAGTTCCTCTTCCTTTGTTTAATGAACTAGAAGAAGTAAGGGTTCGGTACCGTATGGGCCTATCGATGTTTGTTTTAACGAGTCCAAAGATAGAAAACTCAAAGTTTTTTCATGATTTTAGAGTCTGGAAAAACACTTAAAAGAGAACTCTCTTAGTTCCTTTTTCGTAAAGTAGTTTGATGAGACAGAAAAAGAGATAAACTATTGCTCAACATACGTTTTCTTCAAATACTTTAACGAGCATGAAGAGAACAAGGTCGCTCGACAATCTTTTCATGTTTAGAGAGTCCGAAAAGAACTTAAAGGTGACTCCAATGTTGTCCTTTTTCGTAATGTCAGTCTCGCGAGGCCGAAAAAGAGATAAATTATCACTCGAAGGATGCCATTTCAAACCTTTTAACGAGTGGGAAAGCAAGCAAGATCACTCGACAATCTTTTCATGTTTAGTGGGAATGATTGGAAGCATGAAACCTATGATCTCATAGGAAACACATAGTGAAGTGGAGGAGAATAATCAGTGAAGTTATTGTCATTCTGATCGTGGGTATTTTGAGCAAGGGTTAGACAAGGAGGACTTGACGAAGTTGTTGCACTCGCATCTACGGTTGTAAGTTTCCTTCGTTGTTGTTCTCATCAATATAATATGCTTGGCCTGTTTCTTTCTAGTTTGTGCTTGATCTCACATGAACTTGTCTCTAAGTAGATAGATCTATTTTAAGCTAATCTCAGTAGGGTAGGAAGCTGGTTGTATCTTGTTTGTCTACAGGGATTATCGAAGAGTTAAAGATTGGAGCTCAACTCAGATCATGCAGGGACAAATGCCAGTGAAAGGTACTTCTCTTCTCCTTCTTCCTCACACATTAGTTTATCTAGATCTAAAAGGAAGTCAGTGACCATGATAAGCGTCTTTTGTCTCAAGAGTTAAGAGTCTAGCTCTCAAGAGGAGATCTACCTGTCCGCAGGGAGATTTTCCTTCAACAGTTACTTACTTTTGTGCCAATCCAACAAACTTCCCTAATCAATCTGGCACACCTCCGTGAAAAAAATTCATACATTCTGTTCTACCAGTTCTCCAGTACTTCTTTTGAATCTGATGAGCATAAACTTTCACTTCGCCGGCTTAAATTTCCATCTGTTGTAGGATTAATGTAATCTTTCTATCTTGCTATCAATTTATATATATTCTCTAGTTCATAAGAATGGTCTTCTTCTCGGATGGGTTGGGTGTATCTGCGACCTTCATCAAGATCAAGAGGTGAAATGAACCTAAGGCCATCACCTTCGAATTCCATTCTTCTTTTCTTTAATTCAACAATAGTTGAATTGTTGAAAGCCCAATCAATGCCCAACAACGCAGGGTAAGGACAACTAGCATCAACTATCTCAATCACTTCGACATATAAAAACATCCTTACCCCGTCGATGTCCACAAGGACATGCTCCAGTATCCCAAAGGGGCTTACTGCCTGCTGATTAGCCATCCTGAGCTTGATAGGAGAGTAAATCAAATTAGGTTTTCCCATTAGTGCCCAGGTCTTCTTTGTCATAACGTTGACTTCTGATCCCAAGTCAAGGACCACATAATCTATTTCATAGTCTCCAATATGAGCATTAAGGTGTAGTTCCTTTTTTATCTTTCTCTTTATAGATACTTGATGTACTGCTTTATTCGGCAAAGGATCTACCCTTCCTATCTCATACTATATGATCAAGTGTTGTAGTTATTGCACAACTCTTTCATCCTTAATCAAATTAATGCAAGTATATAAGAAATCCATAAGCTTGCTTACCTCTTTCCCTTCTCCAGGTGAGGTAGACTGATTGAATTCAAGAGGCATTCCACATTCTCTCACTTCTAGTTGCACCTGAGATGAATAAGCATGTCCTCTTACAAATTCTCTTCTTGCCTCTTCAAACATCTGCTTTTCTTTCCTTGGATCAAACAACTATGTCTTCTCTGCAGCTCTTTTGATCCTTGATCCCTTTGTAGTCTTTCCTGGGGTCACCTTGTCTTCTCCTGTAATAGTGACTCCTCTAGTGATAACAATGACTCTAGGATCCTCTCCGCTAGGTTTTGTTGATATCAATTGCACTTGTTGGTTTCCTCCTCATAACTTCTGGAGTTTGGCTAACAACACTAGACAATATTCAATAACATGTTAAAATGAGTTGTAATAGATGCAAGTGGTACAAGGGTTCTGATAGGCCCTTTCCAAGTGACCTAGCTGGGCACAGTTATAACAAATGATCTGACCTTGACCTTGACCCATGCCTCCTCCTTGTTCTCTTCCTATGAATCCACCATGAGGGTTGAAGCTTCCTCTTCCCCAAGAATTAATTTCCCTCCTGCTGTATCTCTCCTTGAATCCTATATGTATATCTTGACCTTTCATGCAATAGTTCATAATACCTACAGTCCTTCTCATCATGCCCCACAAATTTACAGAATGTGCAGTAAATATTGGTAGGTGTCTGGACATATTTTTGCATGTAATAACATTCACCAGGGCAATGTCTATTTCTACATACCTCACACTAGGGTAGAGTAACCTGCTTCAAAGGGATCAAAGCTCCAGAGGCCAAGTACTCATTAAATAGGTGACAATGCTCCTTGTCATGGCCCTCTGACTTACATATGATACACCATATGTCTTCTCTTTTATATTTTCCCTTTTCTTTCTTCATATCTTCGACCTGCAGAGATAAGCTAGTTAGCTGACTCAAAATTTGACTCATACCTGAGCTACATTATCCCATAGGGGATGATTCTAGTTTCATGGCGACCTTTAATGCCTTAGCCTGCGAAGCGACCTTCTATTGCATCAGAGGAACTCTGAAGTGTGATAAAAGGGCAACAATGAACCATTCCTTATTCTCCTGATATGGAATATGAAAACTCAAATGGCCTATCAAGGTCTTAAACCTTTGATCAAACTCCCAAATAGGTTCAGCTACTCTCTACTTGATTTATTTCAGTTTTGTAATGCACTGCGACTCTGACTTGGTTTTCTTGAATTCTGCACTCAACACAGTCTTGATATCGTTCAACGATTTAGGCTGTATAGTCCCTTTAAAAAAATTCATGTACTAGATCAGTGCATGGTCCCTCAAGGTGGTACTAAACTAATCTCTCTTAACAATTTCATCATTGAATTGCTTAATAATCCATACAGCTTCACATAAGAACCAGTGTTGATCAGGATCTTTAGATCCATATCTTCTAAAGATAGGTAACCTAATCTCATCTTTCATAGATCTTCCTAAGTTTATTGACTGAGTATGTACTGAACTTATGGTAACAGTGCTCTGATAACTCAGACCACTCTAGTTACTTAATGCTGCTAAAATAACAAGAGGACTAATAGTACTTACTTCAACAGTTGGTGTAATCCCTGAAGTTACTGATTCTTCTCTACGAGGTTCTTCAGTCTTCCTCTCCTCTGCTCTAGTGGACTTTGAATATTCCTCGTTCAATAAATCTTCTTCTTCTCCACTGTATAACCCTTTGTCCTGTGCCAGTGGCTCGTGACTCTGCTCAAAAAACTTCACCAAGGGAACCTCTCTAAAGGTTCTCCCACTGCACGTATGTCCAACCTCTGTGTCGCTGTCGCTGCCTGAGTTCTTGAACATTAGATTTTCAATCCGACCAATTATTGTATCTTCAAGATGTTCTTCTCATGTAATATCATCTTGATATTCAACTTCAAAAAGTGTACAAATTTTCCTCTAGGTCCCTTAAAGAAATATCTCTCTGCTTGGCTATATGACTCTACTCTGTCAATAGAAAACTCGGTAATGTACCCTCCAATAGTGCTATCAAACTAGTGATCTACTGCTCTTGACACAACATTATCAACTCTCTTGACCATCTTGATCAGCACTGATGTCCAAACCATAGGTGATCTAGATATGATTTCAAATTGGGTATCTTCTAATCTGGATAACCACTCGTATATCTCCTTATGAATTCTTCCAATGAAAATCTCTTGTATATCAGTAAAGATATACCTTCCCAACCAATCCTCTATACTAAGGCAAGGGTTCTTGTTCTTAGCTTCGGCAAATTCCCGCTCTTGTTCTTCTATCCACTTTTGAATCTCTGTCTTTGATGGAAACCACCTTGACATTCCCTCAAGAAGATCCTGGTCCCAACAACAGAACCATTTGTTGGCACAGGCGTAGACCTAGGGTTCAACTCCAACAACGCACCAACAACCATAACTACTGGCCCTTTCAGCAACACCTACAGAGCAGATGCAGTCTCACCCAAAGTAACAATAGGGGGTTGCAGGATAGATGTGTATACAACCAGAGGAAATGCAAATTGATTCCAGGACAATAACACACAACAATCTAGATATTCTTAACCACTATGATGCCTACTTTGCACAGTTGTATCACTGATCTAACACAACAATACAACACAATATAGTAGATAAAAAATAACACATCATCAATCACACATAAAAGCAAGATATACGTGGTTCACCCTCTCCCTAGGGCTATGTCCACAGAACTGTGTTTCTTGATATATTAGATGAAAACATATAGTTTTATCTATGCACTTAGCTTGCGGTCTCTCTCTTTCTCTCTCTTTCTCTCCCCTCCCTGTGCACCCAGCTGTAGGATTGATCTTCACACCTAGCTGAAGATCCAGAATATAAGTACACTCTTACACACAATACTTCTCTTACGCATGACAATAATCACTCAACATCAACAACAACATTCGTAGTCTCTCTAACCCCCTCCCAGGTCTTCTAGACCTTTATTTATACATTACATGACCAACACCTAGGTGTCAAAACCCTAGATCCAAAAAACCTAGGCGTCTAAAACCCTAGGTCCACTTGACTCGTATTTTCAGGGCTTCACCAGCTTGTCTTTTCATCTTTTCCACAAGGTTCTCCAAAGCACTCGTTGATGTCTTTTTCCGCTTGCTGAGTTTTCCGTGATCCATATTCTTTATTGATCTGTCTTCCTTGATATTCTCTTTCAACGACTCACTTTCCCTTAATTCTCTCCTTCTTTTCTTCTTCTTTGACCACTTCGACCCATTTTCAGTTTATGTGCCTTCTGCTTAGTTTGTACTTCACCTTTTTTCCTTAATCTTTTCTTCCTTACCTAACCAAGGGCCAACATGTCCCCAAACATATGGTCAAATTATTCCACAACAATCCATCAATACAACCACAATCTATATTTTGAGTTGGCATTGGTCCACATTTATGTCTTTTATGTCTCTTCTACAAAGATATGAAAGCATGATTGACATTCCTTCAATTTGTATGGTGAGGATGATGATAGCAAACATATTTTTTTGTTGGTTAATCATAAGAAGTAGGCTCATGGTTAGGTTCACTTACAAGAGTATAAGAACCAGAAATATCGGCAATAATGTCATCTATATGCTCAAATTATACCATGTGAGGAACATACAACTCATCAATCTGTTCAGCATAATCAATAGTAGGTTGATCTTCTGGAAAACCAGCTTGAACTCCACCTGCAACAAATAAAACTTCTTTGGTTGTAGCAAGGCCAGGTGTAGGTAGGGAGGCAACATCAACATCATATACAAGAAAAATCTTAATGAATGGGGACCTTTGAAAATTGATGATATCATCTAAGATTTCAATACTCTTTTCAAACTTCAATGTTTTATTCAAATTAATTGTTTTCCTTTATTAAGGAAACAATTTCATATTCTAGTTCTTTGTAATTTTCTTATTTTTTCTTTAGCTGGATTCTCACCACTTATTACATCCTTCTTGCTTATTATAATTGAAACTTTAGGTTCATGATATTCTTTTATGTTTCTTCAAGACTTTCTAACATTTTGGATTTTAAATAACGATCCTCTTCTTCATAATTTCATATTTTCTCCTTTTCTTTCAAATTATTTTTTCCAAGTTTCTTTATTTCTCTTAAGGAACACATGCTTTCTTCTTCAAGATCCACTTCCCCATCTTTTTTGGCATTTCCCTCTTCTTTTGGGTTCATTGTTTCTATCCCTTTGTCTTCAACAATCTTTGTTTTGATTTCCATAAAGAAAGTTTCTTCTTTATCACTATAGAAACTACTTTCATGTTTGATGCCAACCCCCATCTTCACCTGGAGCTTGTGCGACCTCCCGGTCTAGGATCGTTCATCTTCGAAGATGAATCAACTCTCGAATCCCTGCTAGATCCTTGCTGAATGCACATAGGTCCTCTAAATCCCCTCCTTTACTATAGGTCCGTACGGATTTGAACCTTGTGGGATTCTTCTTCTGGCCCCTTTCACCTTTAACAATCAAATTCAGGATCTAGCCCTTTGTTTCAGAGGAAATTGCATATGACCATGGGCTTAAAACTAGGCGACTAGCTAACATACACTACTTCGACACTTTGGAGCTTCGGGCTCCAGGAGTTTTAAAAATATGAAACCTCAACTCCTCCAAACATGCGAACTCACAAATTCCAGAACTGTTATGGGAATCGACGGTTTATACCCCGCACCAAGATCTATGACTCTCAAATATTTTAGGACTCTGGACTTTAGGAGTCCTGTCCTAACAACAAAATGAATCAATCAAACATTGAAACGATGAACTACTTTGTGCTCTAGGATTTAGAGATTTTCGTGACTCAAACCATACTTCCTTTTGGAGTGCTGAAATGTCAAAATGAAAAACTGATGGATCTGCGATCCACGTGTCCCTCTCAATAGATGGTCAAGATCTACTCTGGCCTTCAGGCCTTTGGGAGTTCTTGACCCAAATAGACTCACACCTCCATTTTCTCTAGAGTACCATATATCTGAACTCCAAGATATTTTGACATGTGGCTCTCTTCGCCAATGGTTAGGACTTGTTTTGGGCTTCAAAACTTTGGTAGTCACACACACTCCTAAAACTACACTTTAATTATTTCGAATTGTAAAACTTCCAAACAATTATGGATCTATGGACACATGTCCCCACAATTGGACGGTCCATATTTTCTCTGGTTCCCGGGACTTTGGGAAACTTTCCTTCTTTGAACCCAACACACGGAAACCTACAAATATGCAAAGTTTGAAGGACTTCAAAGGATAACGATCATGCTACTTACCTGGATCCAATGGTTGTTGGTCCTCACACTCTGATCTGATGACTTGGGTCGGTTCTCCCTTCATGCTTGCTCCTCTTCCTACCCGGGACTAAATCTACTGGCCCATATTTCTCTACAACCCATCTGATGGTCGGTGTCACTCCTCCTTTGTTGTTGTTGCACCTTCCTTCCAAATGAAGGATTTCTCAATATTTTTCAAAGGCTCAGATTTTGATTCTTCCTCTGTAGGACCCATTTCTTGGTCTCTTCCTGTGCTTCCTCTCTTGAGCTTTGACACTTGAAATACTTCATCCTCTGGTGCACTTCTTTCACTTACCCTTTCAAGCTTGACTAAGACTTTGATAAAGTGTTGTCTCTGTGTACTCCTTGCACTTATCTTTGCATAAATTCATACTATCTTTCCTGAGCTTTCAAACCTGTAGATGGGTCGGCCTCTGCACACCTTGCATAGGCTCTATGCACACTTGCACTATTCCTCTTGAGCTTATAATTGCTTTGAACCTCAAAGGGGTTTCATCCCTTTGTTCCAACAAATGATTTCTTGTGCCCTCCTGGAAACCTTCTCTCTTCCTTCAAAGCTTTACCAACACTCCAATAGTGTGCTGGATTCATGTACTCCTTGCACTCAATTCTCTTTGAGCTTGAACCTTAAAACCTCACCTGCGCACTCCTTACACTGACTCTCAGAGTGTTCAGTAACTTTGACGTGCACTCCTTTCACTATTCCTTCTGATCTTGAGAGTGATTCTTGTGTGCCCACCTGGAACTCTCCTCACAAAACTCCTAAAAAAGTTCTTACGCACTCTTTGCATTGGCCTTTTAGAGTTTTCTAAAAACTCTAAGGTGCACTCTTTGCATAGCCATGAGAGCCCAAAAACACTCAAGAAACTATAGAGATAGGGGATTATATCTATTCCGGCAAAGGGAACATGCATGCAATACCAACATTTATAAACATACATAGTAACCATTCAAGTGCACTCAAAAAACACATATAAAAACAAACATAAACTCATATACAGGGACATTTGTTCTTTGTATTAATACTGAATGTTTTTTACAGTGCGTACAAGACTTGAATGCAACCGAGTCTCATCTCTCTCTCTCCTCTCCTCAATGATTTTTTTACTAACTGTGAACTAGGCATATATTACATTGATTTATACATGAGGGGATTCTCGAGCCTTCCCTCCATATTATTCTAGTTCTTTTCATTTCACAATTAAAGAAACCTACCACTAAGTTTATTACATTAAATATTCATTTACATTTTCAAATCTGAGGCGATGCTTAGGATCTGTACAACTACAACCCATTAAAGGAGACTTACACTTATCCTCACATATTATAATAGCTCATCCCTCCTCGAGCCTTAAAAAAATTAAGTACACTTAAATTCGATATTTAAACTCAAAATTGAGAAAGCTGACACTTCTCTCTCTTTGAAATCTTCTCCCTCCATGTGCGTTGTTGCATTGGTTGTTGACACGTTGTTGAGTTGAAGTGATGCTCCTGCATCAATGTTTTCTTCAAACGAGTCACTAACCCCTTTTGAGTAAAGATTGTTCTTTTTCTAATAAGAGTTCGTATTCTTTTCATGCTTGTCCTATTTGTGGTTCTTTTTTTGTTGATGATGTTAGCTCCCTTTCTTTTCATTATGGTCTTTTTCATCATCACTACTTTTATCCTTTGCATATGAACCCTTAGCAACAAAATGTCCTACTTTTCTACAATTAAACCATTTAAAGAGAAACTTACCTTTGTATTTGTCAAATCCTTTTTTGAGTTTTCTTATAAATGTGCTTCCTCTACATCTGATTCACAACTAGAACAATCACTTGATTTGTGATCTATGTTCTTTGTATTCTTTGAAGTTATGAAGGTTGCTTCTCTCTTTGATGAATTTTATTTCTCTATCCTCATTTCATAAGACGTGAGAATCACACGCAATTCATCCATTGTTAATGAATCAAGATCCTTAATTTCTTCAATGGAAGAAACTTTGGCATCAAATATTAAGGGGAGTTTCCTTAACACCTTTTGTACAATCATTAGTTCTTCAACCTTTTCACCAAGTCCTCTAGTGATGTTGAAAATTTCATCCACACGGAGAAGATATGGTGCAACATTTTCTTTGTCTTTCATTTTCATACTCTCGAACTATCTTCTATGAGTTTGGATATTTTCATTCTTAACCTTGTCATCACCTTCATAGATATTTTGAAGCTTGTCCAAACTTTATTTGTTGATCCAAAATTCATCACCTTGACAAACTCAGATTCTAATACACCACACAAGATGGCATTCATGGCTTTTGAATTATTTTCACTAGGCTTCTTCCTAATCATACTTTTTGGTGGAGTTGTTGGGGCCATATAACTAGTCACAACTTATTGAAAAATATCAAAACCAAGATCCATTAAATAGGTTTTCATCCTTATTCTCTAGAGGGCATAGTTTTTTCTTCCAAACAACACAACCCTGTTTGTGGAGAAACCTTCTTGATTGGCCATGTGTGCTCTCGAGATCTACCTTCCAGTGGTTATATTATTTCTGAAGGAAATCGCTCTAATACCAATTGTTGAGCACACACTTATACTAAGAAGGGGGGTGAATAATTATATGACAAACTTTTACTTTTTCAAACATTCATTAAACAATCACATATTAATTGCATAACATGGAACACGAGATTTGCGTAGAAACCCTTTCAGGAGAAAACCACGAAACTTGTCTTTATAATTTTTTGTAGGCACCAACCTACTATTACAAATATTTTTATGCACCAACCTACTATAGACACCAATCCCTACTGATACAAATCTTAGTAGGCACCAACCTACTCTTACAGATCTCTATAGATACAAATCTACTAGAGACACCAATCCCCACTGCTAAGCACTAACTTAGTAAGAGACACCAGTCTCTTGAAGATATTCGTAGATATCAATCTACTGAAGACACCAATACCCACCACTAAGCACCAACTTATCAAGAGACACCAATCTCTTACATACCTTTGTAGACACCAATCCTCACCACTAAGCACCAACTTAGTAAGAGACACCAATCTTTGAGTTGCACCAACCTTGACTGAGCCTAATTTCTTCCTTCATCAGGTTTTCTCACTAGTTTTGCATTTACCAGGTCTACTCACTACTTCTTCCTTCACCAAGTCTGCTCACTACTTCTTCCTTTACAAATTATTACCAAAATTTAAATTTCCAAATGGAAACTTTCCCAAAGCTTGTGTTTTTAGGCCTCTTTCAAAAAATGAACTTGTACAACATGCCACGTATCCAATTTTGCAATCCTAATCCTAACATTTTTACCAAATGTACACCAAGACCTATCCCCTTTCTCTGCAAAATTTCAAGGTCTGAAACATCACATAAAATATGTTATAGAAAAAGTGCCAAGCTTACCTGTTTGAAACTAATTTCAGGAGCATTGATGAACCCTAACTTCCATAGGGTATATCTCTGAAAGTGTACTGAACCAAAATATTATATTTTTACCACATGTACAAAAATATCTCTCCTCTATCTTTGCAAAATCTCAAGGTATCAAGCATCCAATAAAATGAGTTATAGTGAAAGTGCCAAGTTGATCTGTTTGAAATTGATTTCAGGAGAATCCAAGAACCATAACTTCCACAGGTCATATCTCGAAAGTGTAGCGAACCAACATCTGATATATCTACCACACATACACCAATATCTCTCCTCTATCTCTTTCAAATTGTGGGGTCTGAAACATCCTAGAAAAAAATTATTGTGAAAATGCCAAGATGACTTGAAATTGATTTCACAATTCAATCTTTGCTAATTCATTTTTCACACACTCACTTTCTCTCAATGCTTTCTCTTTTTATACTTTTTTATAACCCTTCATGAAAAGACATGTCCATTAATTAAATAATTGATTCCCAATATCATGGGAAAATACCCCAAACCTATGGGTTTGAAACCACCATTTCACTTTTTACTTTTTCACATGCACCCCTTTTTCACACACACACACACACACACACACACACACACACACATCTTGGAAATGTTGTGTGTATTGTAATGTTGTAATATGACATACAATAATTCTAACAATTAAACATTGTTAAAATAATAAATAATTCTCATGAGATCGATAGTGAAACTGAGCGTTGGTCAATTCCCAAAACGTCGTGGGATGAAATATTTTGTCACATTTGTGACACTAAGAGGGTTGTAAATGAAAAAAATTGTCTCTTAGAATGTTAGGCATATACCTAGATTATATATCAATTTCAAAATATTTGTCACACTACCAACCTTCATGGCCTTTTAAATAAGCAAAACTATGGTGATGTTGAAACACTTCTCTTAATGATTTTTGAGCACAAAAATAAAATTCTAAAGAATTCCAAGTAATTCCTTACCTTCTTAAGGTCCGATAGACCAATTTTGTCTTAGTGGACATTAATCATCATCATCATCATCATAATATTAATATTAATATAAAATTTAAAATGAAAAACTAAAACTAAATAATTATTATTTATCAATCAAGTAGTTAAAAACTTGATATAAATTTAATTTTAAATTATTTGATTACTTAAAATCAATTCATTACTATTGGGTGGTGGGTATGATGGAGTTTATTCAATATTAATGGACAACGTTTTTTGACATTTCTTGGGGACTAGAGCATACCTCTAACAATGAGGCATATGCACTAGCAATATTTCAAGGAATTAATCATGTGTTGCTAAACCATTGTATTCATAAAGTCTTCATAATAGGAGACTCATCCATCATCATTCAACCACTTCTTATTAGAAAATTCTTGAAAGGCACAAATCGACATAATCGCTCGGAGAGAAACCTCATTGACTAGTAAATTTTAGTATTTATTATACTTCTAAGTCAAGAGAGACCTATACAAGGAGGTGGATAGAATGAAAAATGTAGGGGGAACCCTATTTACAGGTGTGTTTGTTTTGAATGATAGTAAGGGGATAAAAACATTTCCCCTCCCCTTACATGATCATGGTTTCACTTAGGCATCCATTCCACTCAAAGGGGTTGCAGTAGTTGACATCAAAGGTGGTAGGGCTCCCCCTACCACTTGTCAAATCTTATACATGTAAAGGACATGGAGATTAAAATATCATGCCCATTTTCCTTTTTTCATCATGTCATTTGAATGGTGGTCATTATAACTAGACTCTTGATCTAAGTGGATATTGATGGACACCCACCTATTCCAACTAGCTCAAAACAGTCTTCTGAAAATTTACTATTTTTAGCAGTTTTTTGGTTCCTAAACTTCCGGGGCCATTTTGAGGGCCTAAATGAAGGTTTTTCGGGATTAAGCACCTCAATAATGGCCAAACGCTTTGATTGAGTCCCCAAAATTAATATCTTCATCAATAACTTTACAATGAGATATCGTGCGCCCCAAACGAATATCATACTCCAAAGTTATGCTCTCGAGAAGTTGATACACGAAACTACCCAAAAATGGGGTCCACAAAATTGTTGGTTTTTCATCTTATGGGATTAGGGTTTGCATTTTTTTTTATGTTAAAAAGGCCTTTGGAGCCTCATTTTAATAATGATCTTCTTGTGAATGTGAGTATCCATCACATCTCTTCTCAGAGATAGGTTGCCACCATTTTAGTGAGTCTTTCACTATGTATTTTTACAGTCTTGTACATTTCCCTCATTAATAGAAATTGTGTATTATTGTATATTTGTGCCTCTTGTTATATATCCGATATATATATTTTATATTATTGGATATCTTTCAATATATTTTTATATTTCTATGTTATATGTCCACTCTCATTTCATGCTGAAAATAATCTGGATCAGTGGTGTCAGAGTAGGCTGCTCTTGATCATTTTTTTCAGTGCATGTCCCTGACGAGGTCCAAGTATATCAAGTTGGGTCTCGAGCTTGTCTCTCTTGAGGAAAATATCTCTCACACACCCAATAAACCCTCCATGGCATAAGAAAATAAAAAAGATAGAGCAAACAATTCTATTAATCTGTTGCTTGAGCAAGCTCTCACGCGATAGAGGGATGAAATGATGGAGAAATTTTCCCACATCCTTCAACGCTTGTCGATAAAAACCATCCTATATTCATCAAGCGGCCACTTTGGAGGCACCTCGCCTTTCAAGTTACAAGTTAATTTTGATATTCCCGTATTTGAAGGACAGATAGATGTAGATGCCCTAGAAAAATGGTTAAATCTACTAGAAGGTTATTTCTCCGTTCACAATTTTTCCATCAGGGAAAAGATCACCTTCACACTCCATAAGGCTCTGCCTCATGTCAAACATTGGTGGGAAAGTTACTGGGAGAAATGTTCCACATAGGAGTATGGAATAAATGGGGCCGATCGCACTTGGGATTTTTTTGTGGATGCGGTCAAGGAACAATATTACCCTGTTGGCAACTATGAAGACCAATACATGAGATGGACCATGGTGCGTAAAGAGAGCGGCCAAGTAGTGTCGAAGTTCACCAATACCTTCCATACCTTACACACCAATATGGGTATCAAAGACTCCGAGTGACATTTGGTTCTGAAATACTGTGGGGATCTACACATATACATACAAACTGAAATAGATTTTCTAGACATCTTATCACTGAATGTTTCTTATCAATATGTTGTTAAAATCGAGAAGAAATTTAATCACCGGAACAAGTGGGAGTTCGGCTCTACAAATACAAAACAACCAAACTATGGTAAAGATGACCATAACAACCAGCCTCATGAAAACCAATCCAAGCCACAGGAAAAGAAGGGTCACGGGAAGATGAAGAAGGACACTGGAAAGTGGTGTGATTTCCACAAAATCCTCTGGCACAACACTAATGAATGTTTCTCAAATAAATCATTGGTGGTTGAGATCAAATATAAGGAGCCTCAACCTGATTCATAATCTGATTCAAAAAATAATGGAAAAAGACAGATCATCAATGTAGACCCCATTGTTACTGTCGTGACCACAACAATTCAACCAGAAGGACTAGAATATTCTGAAGAGGGGGAGCACCTCTTTAATTTACAGATGTGGGTGAAGGGGACCCTGTTGCATTTCATTGTTGATAGTGGAAGCCAGAAGAAACTCATATCAACAGAGGTCGTCAAACATTTGAGATTGTCGACAACACCACACCCGCAACCATACAACATCGTGTGGATTTTCCAGGGACGAGATCTTTCTATCAACCAACAATGTCAATTGTCATATGGCATCCAACCCTTCAAGGATGAGGTATTATGTGATGTTGCCCCACTGGATTTTTGTGATGTTCTTTTGGGCTATTTATGTGGAAGTTCCATGCTATTTATGAGTCTCAACCTCGTAGTGTCATTGTTACTCTGTGGGGTCATATCTACAGGATACCATAGGTAGTTCCAACTACTGTCCCAACTAAACAGTTATGCAAGGTAGTATCTCATACTACAAAATTCAGCTTCTTCACAGTCTATTCAAAAGATGAATAGAAGAACACCACAACCATTGCAGTATCATTCCAAGCACCTTCTCTCTAGCAGAAGCATGTTGAAACATTTTAAGAAAAGAGAAAGGATTCCTTCTGCACATAGTCATCTCATGTAGTCATACTTTTTCAAAAGGTCCAACCCTTCCAGCCACAGCTTCATGACAACCTTCAACAAGCTAAGCAACGCAACTTCTCCAGCAAGGAAAGTAGCTCATCAAGATGTAGATTCAACAAACTCTCTTCCCTCTCCCTCGAGAACTCAACATAATGGAGACCATTGCTTCATAAGGAGGTAGGATTGATCCAAGTGGATATCAGTGGCCACTCACCTATTCCAACTGGCTCAAAATAGTCTTCTGGCAATTTACTATTTTTAGTATTTTTTCAGTTCCTAAACATTCAGGGCCACATTGAGGGCCTAATGAAGGTTTTTTAGGGTTTATCACCTCAATGATATCCAAAGGATTTTATTGATCCCCCAAAATGAATCTCCTCATCGATACCTTTCAAATGAGATATCATGCACCCCAAATAGAGATTGTATGCCAAAGTTACGCCCCCAGGAAGTTGATACATCAAACTACCCAAAAACAAGGTCCACAAAATTGTTGGATTTGCATTTTCCAGGGTTAGTGTTTTGGTTTTTATTTATGTTAAAAAGGCCTTTGGAGCCTCATGTAATAATCATATTCTTGCGAATGTGAGTAGCCGTCACATCTCTTCTCAGAGATAAATTGCCACCATTCTAGTGAGTCTTTCACTCTGTATTTTTACAGTCTTGTACATTTCGCTCATTAATAGAAATTGTGTATTACTATATATTTGTGCCTCTTATTATATATCCTATATATATCTATTAGATTTTCATCTCTCTTGCAATATCTCTATATATTTCTGTGTTATATCTCCGCTCTCATTTCATGCCGAAAATAATACGGGTCAACTCTAGATCCTATCTAGTTGATTCTCCTATATGGAAACCTCCATGACCTAATATGAGGTTAATGTTTATATTGTTTGAAATGGGAAATTATGAAGGAATTGGGGTTAATTACCAAGTCAAGAAGGAAATTGCCGATTCCTTCGTCGCCTATTTAATGCTTGTCTCATCTAACATTGAAAATTACAAAGGAATTAAGGTTAATTGGAAAGTGAGGAACGTAGCTACTAATTACACCATGACTTTTAGGTGAAATATGGTTCTTTGGAGATTCCTAGAGAACAAGTTGGAAGATCCAAGAGAGTCTACAATCATTATTAAACTTTGGTATTAGTTCAGCCATCCTGGGGCCTTTCTAGTGTAGACGAAGTAGGGGAAGCCATGTCTTATTGATGTTGTCAATGTTTTCCACTATGGTAAATGTGAGTTCTAGGGAAATGTATCCACAAGTGTGAAAAATAAATTGGGACATCCATGGGAATGACCATTTCCTTGAATTTGTGATGGGAAAAGTGGAAAAAGACCATGGCTCAAAAAAATAAATGACAACCGAAGTTAGAGACAAAAATATTATGAATGTGGGGAAGCATCTCTTTGGACTTGGGGATTCTTTGACCAAACTATGGGGAAAGTAATTGGAATTATTGATCTCCTTGGACACCCTCTTTGACCTGGAAACTCACATCATAATGTGCATCAAACTCCTTCCTACAAATCACCAACACAAGGATTTGAATGATTCTATAATGCTTACCATGATTGAAGACTCAACTAACCCTTTTAGGGGAGAAGAAGGTAGCCCCATGTGGGGTGATGCCTCTTTCAAGATATAATATTTGTTATTTAATATATTTTTTGACCAATAATTTTATTGTTAAAATATTATAAGGGTTTATACTTGCAAACGTTTACATATACTTGAATATTTCTTTCTTTAAGGACTAAAATACACTTGCAAATTTTTATTTGATCTTTCTTATACTATAAGATCATTCCTAGAGCTTGTTCAATACTTCATAAGTACATAAATTACTATTTTTTAGTCAATTGGGTTTAGCTCAGGTGGTTGAGAGGAATGATTGTTATCCTCCCCACCAAGGTTCAATTCCCACAAGTGACATTTTGAGCTCTTAGTGAATATATTATTATAATGGCTTTGAGCCATGTCGTTGATCAAGATATTGTTATAATCACACAAATTGCAGGTTGGGAAAATCCCGAACCAATCCATAAGATGGTGGTAAATGTGGGAGAGTTTACCCATTGTCACCTTAGATAAACCTTCCCCTCGCTTTAGTGAAGGATGAATCCAACACAAGGGGGGAATCCTGGGTGACCCTAGGGGGAATGATATGGAAAGTGAGGTTACAGAATTGAAGCCCCTATAGGTAAAACTACTAAGTGGAATATGGATCATAAATGAGTCTCAAAGATGGTCAATGGTTTCCAAGTGCTTGAGTATTTGCAAAATATTGTTGTACTTGCCCAAGACACAAGAAAACACAAGACACGAGCCTAGTAATATAATGGAAAAGTGAGTGAATCTTCTTGTCCCAATTAGAATAAATATATAATGATATAAATCAGCAATGAAATTATACGAAGAGCTTCTAAACAAGTCACTCAAATTCCAAGAAAGTGTGTAAGAGACTAACTAGCAATTACTAGTGTAACTCAAGTATGACAGCACAAGACTTTGGTAACAATTAAAGGATGTTAGATACAACTATCGAAGAGATATTATTTCATCCTTATGGCTGTATAAAACAAGTGCTGCAAAAGAAAAATCCAACCATCAAATCTTGCAAGTAAACCACTCAAAAGAAGCATAACAACTAGTAGATTAATTTGGTAGCTTTCTAGCAAACTTTGATGGTTAGAAAATGAGTAATTTTGGAAGTTATGAAGTGTTTTTCTGCAACCCTAATGGATGTACCATAAATTTATTACAGCAGCAATAAATCCTTGGATAATCAAGATGCTCTAGTGGCCTTGGCAAGCCTTAAGCATATAAAAAAATTCCAATTTAAACAATTTCAATATCTCATGATTTTATGTATCCCAATGCAATGATTTTATTTCTCCAACACAAGATATTAGTGCCTTTAACTATTGGGTTATGGAGTCCTTTAAATTAAAGAGCTATTTTTGCTACTTTCTTGGGGGTTTAAGCCCTTTTACTCCACAAGGAAAGCAAGATTAGCAAGGAAAAACCTAGGAGAGTGTAAGCCCTTTTACTTCTCCTAGAATTCCTTTGTGAAACAAATTATTCCAAGAAAATTATGATGGGATTAGTGGGGTTGTATGACCTTATAATCCCAAAAATCTTAACAAATTAACCTTGCAACCAAGAAAAGAAGCAATAACAAGAGAGATTCCTTACCTAGTCCAAGCATTAACAAGATAAACTCCTTTTAACCAAGAAAATTTCACCATAAAAGAAAGAAATAGCCTCCAAGAAAGATAACACCATACTTGTTTATCTGATAGCCAAGACAAATCATCACAAGAGATAGTAGAAAATAGAGATAAGTGAAATTGTTCAAATAGGGAGTAAATTGCAGCTGAGTCTTTCTCCAAGTGAGAAAGCTATGATATAATGAAATGAGGTTGATCTCTATTTATATAAAATATCCTAAACATATTTTTTCCACATAAAAAGGGTGAACCATAAAATATGGAGTCCAAACTCCCTTATTTTTCCCCTTTACACTTTTAAAATTTAATTTTCACATAAAAAATCCTAAAAATGACATGAGCTCACCCTTTTAGGGAAATGTTTTAGCACTAAAAACATGACATTGAGCTTCGAGAAGAATTGTTGGGCCTCCAAAGGCCTTATTCTCAAGAACTAGGGGCTTATCCATCATAGCGAGCCTCCTCCTCTCCCGAAATTTTGAGTGTCAATCTCCACCACCAAACCCTAGTCCTTGGGTTACATCAAGCCCTCCAAGTGTGACATTTTTGTGCCAAGAAGCAAAATATTGGGCTAGTAAAGGGCTAGGGTGGATCATTCAAGGTGTCTCTCAAGCCTCCAAAGGCTATCATCATAATCTAGTGTGTGGGCCATGGTATCCAACCTATGGGCTTCAAGCCCCAAGGAAGCCCAAGTTGGGCTTGTTCTTCCAAAATTATCCACCAGCTAGGTCCTACAAAGACAATGAATACACCCTCCAAAGATCTCAATTCAAATTCATCCTGATAAATAAATGAAATCAATAAAAAATCCACCTAAGCATGTGCATCAAAAACCACCTCATCAAACTAAACAAGTGCTCAAATAGCCTATGCAATTTTCCAAGTTTAGGTATGGGAGGGT
>JASDQU010013774.1:231757-258328 GCA_032191745.1 Picea mariana | reverse complement strand
AGACAGACACCCCGATATTGGAGGAAATAGCTCAACTCCTTTAGCATAATGCTACCATCAAGATATTGGAGGAAGAATTGATGTAGTCTCAATAAACCCTAGTTCAAAACATAAATGAATTACTGACTATGGCAGAGCACCAAACACTCCATTCCCAAAAACAGAGTGCTATTGTAGACAGACTGGAAGCAGAGCTTACACAAGTCCATCAAGCATTAACTCAATCTAGGGAAGAGATGGGAGCTATGGAAGAATACCAAGAATCCGAGTTGCAAGAACAGGGTGTCACCATTGATAAACTAAAGGCAGAGCTGGGACAAGCCCAGTGAGCATTGGCTCAACACCAAGATGAAATGGTCACTAGCGATGAATATCAAAAGATTGTTAAAGAAATGAAGGACATGATAGCAACAGAGGGTGAAACCTATGCTATGCTGACCAGAGCCCAAGGGAAGATAAAAAGGTGCAAACCCAATTAGAAAAAGCTTTGGAGCAAATCAAAGAAATTTGTGATGTCTACTCTGATGCTATTAATTGCAGAGCCCCTGCCACCAATTACCCGTTATTCTTGCTGGAATGATATCTGTTGTTAAGAGTGAAGGCCATCAGAGCAGGAAAAACTATTTCATTTTCCACTATACTTGAGTTTATTTCATGTTTCAGAGAGTAGGACGAAAAGGTACAATACTTTTTGTGTGAATTGTACTTTCATAATTTCATTTTGGATGAAAAAGGGGAAGATAACCCTGGCCCATTCATAGGTGACATAAAGTTTCAGGAATTTCTTTCATTTACTCAGAACCAAGTTAGATGGGGTAAAGCTCATAAAACCTTCCTAAAGAGGGAAGCTGGGATAGATATTTGGATTAGGGGAGAACCTCCAAAGTCCTTTCCAACCATTATGTGACATAAAACCTTTATGAAAAGGGGGGGGTGGGGGGAGCGGGCATCATAGACTCCTTATCCCCTATCCATCTACAGGTTATACGTTCAGGTATCACTTGTTTTAGGGAGCTTAAGGAGGAAGCTCTCGCTACTTCTAAACTGAGATGGGATGCATCCTCCAGTGAAGTAAAGAGTAGAGAACCCTTTGGGTATAGGAATTTCTTTGCAGCTACCTTCAGAATAGAGAGGTATTCTAGATTTATCCAAGAGGAAGGGCCTACTTGGATTGGGTGTAGATATAATCCCCCTATCATCTGGTTCCCTCCAGAAAATTACCAAAAATATTATCAAATTAACAAAAAAAGGGAGGATGCTACTTTTGGAGAACTCAAAACAAGCAATGGGTTCAGAAGGCCTGGTCAACCAACCTTTCCATCTTACAACATTACTTCTTTACATGTAAAATATTAGCTTGCATGAGGACATGCAAGAAGGTAATCTCGGGGGTATGTTAGGTTATAAAAAAGGTATAAATATATTCCTTTTTCCCACATTTCATGATATCATCTTGATTGACTTTTCAATTATTTAGGAGAAAATAGAATAGAAAATAAATAATATACTCTTTCGCGTTATTGTTGAAGTTATATTACATAGATCCTAAATATGACTGGAATTGTCTAGTTTTATTATAGGATTGGTTAAATATTGTCAAACCCAAGATAGCAAAGGAAATCTTGAAGATGCACAAGCTATTGGAGGTTGAAGACTTTATGGCGCAAGGCAGTTTTGAAGATGATCAAGTTGCTTATATTGTAATAGTAAGGCAATCCTGAGGATCTCTTGATCCTTAGGATAGCTTAATTTACCCAGATTATTGTAATATATAAGGGGTAAATAGATCTTGAAAAGTAGTAGAAGAATTGCACCCAAGAACTCAGAACTTAGAATTTCTATGCATTAGCAGTTTTTGTAAAATGTTGTATCATCTATGAAATCAATAGAAGCTTCGAGCGTTTTTATCATTTCTATATACTAAATTTCAAATAGCAGTGCTTCTAAGGACCAAGGGCTCAGTCTGAAGGAGCTATTGTTCGACCTGTTATTGTATCGGTTCAATTTCTGTTTTGTGATTCGATTATCTTTTACAGTAGTTAAATGAATGCATAAGTGTGTTGACAATTTCATGTCAATTACAAGAGATAGATATTCCCTGAAGCATTAGATGATTGTTGTTCCAATTCCTATTACTGAGATTTGATGCATGACAGTTCCTCATCAGTTCACGTTTGTTGTTCCATTCACTTAGTTTACATTTGTTGTTCATTTCACTTAGTTTACATTTGTTGTTCCTTTTACTTAGATTACATTTGTTGTTCCTTTCCATTAGAATATAGTTTTTGTTCCTTTCAATAGAAATACAATTGTTGTCTCTTTTTTACTAGATTACAGTCTTTGTTTCTTTCCATAGATAGAGTAATTTTCCTTTTTCCTTCCAACAATTTGATTCATAATAATAGTCAATTATGCAAGTCTTTATCTAGATTCAATTAATGCTCTTAAAATGAATTCAATAGATTAATTAGTTCCTTTCCATTGCACAGCTTTAGATTTCAATTCCTAGAATCTTTAATGAATGTTTGAGGAACTTGATTGTTGATAAACTCAGATTTTCTTTCACTACACGATTTTAGCCCCTACGAGCTATCTGCATAGACTTTGCCGACATTCTTTGAGATAAAAGACAAATCCTTGGGTTGATAAATTAATGTTAAACTAAGACTATTTTTAGACATCTTTAGAGCCCAACACCAGCGTTGCTCATAGCAGCGAGTCCTGAGAGTTCCAACATTGATATTCTGGACCAGTTTGGCTAGAGACCCACATAAGGAGAAGGACTGCCTGAGGGACTACATGGTAGATAAAGGTGGAGTTCCATTCTCTTAGGTGATGCAAGCTAGGTAGAGGAGAGATGGGTACATGGATTGTTGTGGGAGTTGGAGATCCTGTGAGAGATTTAGTGATAACTGGTTTGGGGAAGACAAGTAACACTCTAGAACCATCCTTGTGGATTCATAGCCCTAGCTTGAGGGTGATGTTGTTGCTTATATTTGGAGCAGTAGTGTCTACAATTAGGTGGAACGTCGTTGGTCTACAGTCAATTGTTGTCATCTTTCATAAAGATAAGTGCTCTCTATTGTGATGTTCTTATCTGTGTATGAATTTTTTTCCATTGTATATTTAATTATCGTTAATTGAATCTTTAGAATATGCATGCTCGCAGATATTTTTGTGCATGTCATTAATTCGGTTGTCTTATGCATCCTTAATAAACAAAGAAGGTATTGGTATGATAATGAATTCCAAGGGTGGGCTTGCAGGTAGCATACTCTGGCCTATGGTTGGTCGAGTATATTACAGTTTGGTATCAGAGATTTTGGTTGAAACATCGGGACAATATGGGTCGAGTCTGTTGGTCAGAGTCTCGTCGTCAATATTGAACTCTGATCATGAAGTTTAAAATCTTAGGAGGAATGGCATTGTAGAAGCTACACAGRAGAAAAAACGTCATAGACCCTCTGTAGGGGTTTGAAGAATCATGATCGTTCATTTCGAATTCAGGAGCGATCACCACTGTAGGATCAGGAGATATCTGAGATCATTGGATCGRAGGATAGGTGAATATGGATTGCATGATCCTGAGGTAAGTGCATGGGCTTTAACCCTTTGGAAGTGCACAGGGTAAGAAATATCATGAATTCCAGGTTAGCAAAAGGATCATAGCCATTGATCAAAGGAAAGTGTGGACCATTGATCTGTCCCTAAGAAAATCATGAGTTCGGATATCAGGAGAAGAGAGGTGAGCAGTCCTCCAACTTCGCGACACGCGAATTATCGAGTTCTCAAAGGAAATCTCAACCGTTGGAGCACAAGGATATCTAGACCATTGATCTGGTCCCGAATAATTTCGCAACATGTGAAGGGGAGAGTAGAACTATCGAATCGCGGGGACTGTGGACCATCGATCTGACATGAGCGCAAGTTCGGGAGTCAAAAGAAGGGAGACAATAAATATTCCAAAAACGTGAAGCACAAAGTCGCAAAGCACTCGAGAGATTGGCCAAAGGTCATAGTGAGGGGTCAAATTGATGAAGGTTAAGGGAAGGAGCTAGGACTCGCTAGGCTCCAGTTTGAGAGTTTGAAACTTGAGAGAGTCAAGGTTGGATCATATGCAAATACCCAAAACGCGAAGTTACGGAGCTCTTGTGAGATTGGCCCCAGGTCATAGCTGGAGGTCAAATTGGTGAAGTATAATAGAGGAGCTATAATGCACTAGGCTCCAAGTCAGGAGTTCAGGAGTCAGAGAGTTGTGCGAATTCGGGAAGCACATTTTGGTTAGGTGAGTGGTCACAACCGTGATTTCTAGTCGTGGTCACTTGGGAAGGTGGTCTGAAGGAAGCGCCTATGCAAGATGAAATTTTGTGTCAACCCAAGGATAATAGGACACTATTATCTTTGGAGAATGGGGATATGATCTCCATGAAAAAAAAAAAGAGAGACCTATAGCATGGTTTGGCAATTTTTTTTTTTTATCATATTCATAATTCTAAAAAAATGGTCGCTTGCACATTTTGCAGAATTTACGGGCTTAAGCACATCAGCTCAGGATGCGTATTGAGGAAATGGAAGAAGGTGAGAGAGCCTCTAGTCATGATAAGGAGGCCTAAGGCCAGAATACCAGAGTTGGTAATGTCGAGACAGAGTCCAACGGACACAAGGGAAAAGGAGAGAAGGAAATGTTGATAGAAACAGTAAGAAGCCTAAAGATGGAATTGCAGATCTACAGAGTAGAGAACAAGAGACTGATGAGAGACCAAATTCAGATAAATGCTCGAGTGTTACAGAGATTTGATCAGTTGTAGAGGCAAATGAAGAAGGGATCAAGCTCAATGAAAGAGGAAGAAGGCAGGTGTCATGAAAGAATAAATTCTCGTGGAAGAGCTGGTTATTCCAGAAGTGATAGCAGAGCTCAGGAAGACCACTCACCTGCTCACTCAGAAAGAAATTTTCTTGCATCGGATGATCCTGTAAGAAGTTCAAAAGTGTCCCCTATCAGACAACAAAGAAGGAAGCAAGAGGTATATAGTTTGCAAGGAGAGTTGAGGAATCTCAAGCCACCTTCCTTCGATGGTGAAAGAGAAAGGGAGGATGATGTCGAAGCATGGTTTCTTGGGCTTAGGAGATATTTTCAGTTGCATAACTATTAATCAAACCTAGAAGCCAAGATTTACGCCTACCATTTACACAGGAAAGTTGCAATGTGGTGGGACCAAATGAAGCAAGTGGAACATGTTAATGAAAGTAGGATCACTTGGAAGTAGTTCAAGAAGTACTTCAAGAAGGAGTACCTCTCAGAGCATTTCTATGACAAGAAAATGTAGGAGTTATTTGAACTCGGTTTGGGAAGCATGACTATGGAAGAGTATGAGAAGAGATTCTTTGGATTGTTAAAATATGTCAAGTTCATTACTGATGAGAAACTGAAAATACAGATATTTCTAAGTGGGTTTCTAGCCTTTTATAAGGAAAAGATCAAGTATGATGAGACTAAGACCTTTACTGAGGCCATGAGGAAGGATAAATACCTGTATGAGAAAGGCCAGGGAAGATAATATCTACAGAAATCTTGGAAAGACAAGAAGAATGAGAAATATGATCAGAGGACAAAAGGATTCAAGCCCTCCTTCAATAGGAATGAGCATGATAGAAATCATCAAGATCAATATGCTAAGGGGGATTCCAAGAAAGAAGATTCCTTGGGAAAAAGGGGAAGACCACCAATCCAATGTTGGGGATGAAAGGAAGATCACATGTACAAGGATTGCCCACATAGAAAATACAGAGTGAAGATTATGCACCACATCCAATAAGATACAACAGTCGAAGATATGGGAATAATCTATGTAGCTTTAAATGATTGACAAGCAGGGTACCAGTGCAATATGTCGAGGTGGAAGGTAAGATCATAAATCATCCTGTTACTATTTTGATTGATTCGGGAGAAATTCATTGTTACATTGATCCTATGATAGTGGATATATTGCATTTGGAGAAAAATAAACTTGGAAAGGCAAGTTTGGTTCAGTTATCCACTGGAACCAAAAGAAGAATCCATGATATGGTTAGAAGTTGTTCCATAAGTATTAATGGCGTAAATACTAGTACTGATTTGAATATCATACCATTGGGGTCTTATGATGTTTTGATTAGGATGGATTGGTTGGGAAAGCATCATGTTGTCCTAGATTGTCATAACAAGACATTTACATGTCTTGATGGAAATGGAAAACAGAGCACTATGAAAGGAGTTCCAAGACCCATATCTATAAGGGATATTTTGGCCTTACAACTGAAAAGATGTTTTCGAAAAGGATGTCAACTGTATGCAACTCATGTGGAAGAGCCAGTTGATGCAAAGGGGCCAAGCCTTGAATATTTCTCGATACTACAGGAATTTGAGGATGTATTCAAAGAAATCCCTGGATTGCCACCAAGAAGGGATGTAGAATTATCAATTGATCTAGTGCTAGGAGTTGTCCCGGTGTCAAAAACACCTTACAAAATGAGCACACCAGAGATAATAGAATTACAAATGCAGTTTGAGGAATTTTTGAAGAAAGGGTACATACATCCAAGTGTTTCACCTTGTGGAGCACCAGTACTTTTTGTCGTAAAGAAGGATGGAACCTTCAGGCTGTGTATTGACTTTCGACAGTTGAACAAGTACACTATAAAGAACAAGTACCAAATTGATTACCTCTTTGACCAACTAAGAGGAGAAAAGATATTTTCAAAGATTGACCTGAGGGTGGGATACCATCAGGTAAGAATCAAGGAAGAAGACATTCATAAAACAACCTTTAGGACTAGGTACGAGCCTTATGAATTTGTAGTGGTACCTTTTCGACTGACCAATGCACCAGTTGTCTTCATGTGCTTAATGAATGGCATATTCAGAAATTATTTGGACAAGTTTGTCATGGTATTCGTGGATGACATACGTATCTATTCTAAGTCTGAAGAAGAGAATGAACATCACTTAAGATTGGTATTGCAAGTACTAAGAGAACATTAGTTGTATGCCAAGTTGAGTAAGTGTTCTTTTTATCAAAAGAAAATCCATTACTAGGGACACATTATTTCAGAGAAGAGAATAGCAATAGATCCATAGAAGATCGAAGCCATTAGAGGATGGCCAACACCCAGAAATGTGTCAGATATCAGATCTTTTATGGGATTAGCTGGCTACTAAAGAAGGTTCATAGTAGGGTTCTCGAAGATTTCTCATCCCATCACTTCTTTTCAAAAGAAGGGAACTAAATTTGAGTGGACACTCAAGTGTGGAAATAATTTAAATATGTTGAATGAATTACTTACTAGTGCACCTGTGTTAAAGATTGCTAACCAAAATGAAAGTTTTGTGGTATGTACAGATGCTTGTAAGGAAGGACTTGGGGGAGTTCTCACACAAAATGGACATGTCATTAGATATGAGTCTAGAAAGTTTAAGAAACATGAGAGGTACTATCCCACGCATGACTTGGAACTTGCTGCCATTGTTCATGCCTTGAGGATGTGGAGGCATTATCTCATTTGGAATAAATTTGAATTAAGAACATACCACATTGGCCTGAATTATTTTTTTGAACAACCAACATTGAATGCCAGGAAAACAAGATGGCTGGATTTTTTAAGTGAATATGAATTCGATATCAAGCATATCAAGGGAAAGGAGAATAAATTTGTCGATGCACTTAGTAGAAGAGTGCATATCATGCATGATACTGTTGTTAGTGTGCATCAGTCAGAATTGAAGAGAAAAATTTTAGTTTGTCTTGTTACATACCAGCATTACCTATAGGTAAAGGAAAACTTGCAGCAAGGAGATGTATAGTAGAAAATAAAGGAGAATGAGATAAAGGAAGATGGATTACTCATGCATAAAAATAGAATCTATGTTCCTAGTTCTGGAGAACTGAGGAATGTGGTACTGAAGGAAATGCATGATGTTCCTTATGATGGACATCCTAGATACCATAAAGAAATTACAACAATAAGAAGTCAGTTCATTTGGGTGGTAATGAAGAAGGATGTTGTTGATTACATCACTCAATGTATGGAATTTGAGAAGGTGAAGGCTGAGCATAGACACTCAGCGGGTTTGTTGTAGCCATTGCCAATCCCCGAAAAGAAATGGGAAGTGATCACCATGGATTTCATCACAGGATTACCTAGAATGAATAAGCAACATGATTCAATCATGGTGGTGGTTGAAAAATTAACGAAGGCTTCTCATTTTGTGCCTGTGAAGACAACGCATACAACAACTAATATTGCAGAAATTTTCATGAAGGAAATTGCTAGGTTGCATGGGATACCTAGGACAATCTTCTTGGACAAAGATACGAAGTTTACCTCCAATTTATGGAGGGGGTTGTTTAAAGGATTTGGCACAAATCTAAACTTTATCACAACATATCATCCCCAAACAGATGGGCAAATAGAGAGAGTCAATCAAATAATTGAAGATATGTTCAGAATGCATGTGATGGATAAGCCATCTAAGTCGGAAGATTACTTACACTTGGTTGAGTTTGCATATAATAATGGGTATCAAGATTTATTGAGAATGAGCCCATTTGAAGACATGTATGGTAGGAAATGCAATACTCTAGTGAGCTAGGACAACCCAGTAGATAGAGTGGTACTTGGGCCGTAATTGCTCAAGAACAAGGAAGACCAGGTGGTCAAGATTACGAAGAATTTAATGGTAGCTCAAGATAGACAAAAATTTTATGTAGACAAGAATAGAATAGTTAGAGAATTTAAAGTAAGGGATCATGTACTTTTGAAAGTTAATCCCAAGAAGAGCTCTTTGAAATTGGGTAGTTGTACCAAGTTGGCAGCCAGATTATGTGGTCCATTTGAAATATTAGACAGAATAGGGCCAGTTGCATACATGCTTGCATTGCCTTCTTCCATGAATGTGAATAATGTATTTCATGTATCTTTACTAAAGAAATGTGTACATGATCCTAACCATGTTACTGATTAGCATATGATTCAGGTAGAGACAAAGGGAAATTTTCAGGTTTAGCCAGTGCATGTATTGGACAAAAAGGTCAAAATTCTCTAGAATCGAGTTATAGATCTTGTAAAATTCCATTGGACCTACTATGGTCCTGAAGATGCTACATGGGAGCATGAATATGCCATGCAGGCAGAGTACCCGTAGCTTTTTGAAGAAATTTGAGATTTTGATCTCTATTTTGTATTTGCACTAAGGACAGTGCCAAAATAAGGGGGAGGGGTTTTAACACCTCATGTTTTGAACCCCCCATTTTAAATAATGTATTGTTACAATGTTGAGAGGCCCGAGTGCCCAAACAATTATTAAAGGGYTGGTATGCCCAAGAAATGTAATGTTTCGATCATCATTAATAATAAACACATCATTGGCTACTAGATGGACAAGGACTAAAGTTATAGGGGGATATGATTCCACAAGAGAGGGGGATTGGGAGGCTAAATGCTTAGTCCTATGTTAATTAAMTTTTTTCCTAAGGGAGGGGATCGATTACATGAGCTTCTTGGGGAAGCTAGGTGGTCCTTGATTACCCGCGAAATACATAAACCCACCCCTAGTCCGATTTTGGGTGTTGCTCATTGGCTCGTCTGGTCTTTCACCTTTGAGTTACCCCATTCTTACCCTTACGCACTCCCATGCACTCACCTACCTCCTCCATCCATCCTCACCTACGTCTTGGTATCGGGAAAGGGGATCAAACTCCTGAAGAATTAGCCATGGGATAGTTGGCTGTAATGGTTGCTAGTGTGATCCAGTCATACCTTGAGGCCTAAATGTATGAGATGGAGTGGCTTGTGTCCAGCATTGCTCACATCATCGATTCTTGAGAGTTCTAGCATTGATATTCTAGACCAGTTGCACTAGAGACCCAAATAAGGAGAAGGATTGTCTGAGGGACTGCATGGTAGAGAAAGGTGGAGGTTCATTCTCTCAGGTGGTGCAAGATAGGTAGAAGAGAGATGGTTACTTGGATTGTTGTGGGTGTCGAAGAGCCTATGAGAGATTTAGTGATAACTAGTTTGGGGAAGCCAAGTAACACTCTGGAACCATCCTTTTGGATTCATAGCCCTGGCTCAGGGGTGACGCTACTATTGAGATTCAGAGAAATAGTGTCTACAGTTGGGTGGAACATCCTTGGTCTGCAGCCAGTTGGTTTCATCTTTCATAAATATAAGTGCTCTCTGTTGTGATGTTATTATATGTGAATGAATGTTTTTCTGTTGTATATTTAATTATCATTAATTGAATCTTTAGAATATGCATGCTCACTGGATATTGTTGTGCAAGTTGTTAATTTTGTTGTCTTATGCATCCTTAATAAACAAAGAAGGTATCAATATGAGAATGAAGTCCGAGGGTGGGCTTGCAGGTAGCATAACTCGACCTGTGGTTGGTCGAGTATGTTACATAGTGGTAGATCGACCTTATGAGGCAAGTTGGGAGCTATATTTCTATGGTTGTGTGTGTGGCCCCTTTGGAGCTTAGGGGGCTCGAGGGGAAGAAGAATACCCCTAGCATTGGTTGGGAGGTACAGGTGAGGTCTCATCGGTTAGCAAGCAATAGTTGGATGGAGCGCAAGCATGGGAAAGCAACTTTGAATTATTAGCCTTCAGTTATAGTATTGTAAATTAGCTAAAATTTTCCTATACATGAATATTGATATTGATGAATATTGTAATGTATTGTTGGCACAATAGTTGGTAAATTCAATTGAGATTGTTTTGTTCCATGAAATAAAAATTTGTTCAATTTATTTAAGAAGGATTTATGGTCATGATTTATTGTATACATTCACTGCCTTACTGGAGTTCTTTCCAATTCCACTCTGATATTTTTCCTTGTTCTATTAAATTTTGGTTTGTGAGGATTATCGTTTTCTGGCAATTTCATTTCAAATTCCCCCCAATAACTTGAAAATATTGATTAATCCAAACACTATGCCATTATCCTTGGCATTTCTCCTGACAGTAAACTCCATTCGCACAGTAAATATAGTTGGGTAATATGTTACCCTCCTCATTTTTTTTTCTTGCACTTAGTGTTGAATGTTTATAAATTCCACCTTCTTTACCCAATGAATTGTTCCATAAAGGCTCATAATTTTTCCTTTCACTCAATGTTGAATGTTCGTACATTCCTTCCTTCTTTAACACAATGAATGTTTTTCCCTTTACCACTCAACATTTAACTCCCTGCTCAAAACAATGATTGGCTCTATTTTTTTTTCTTTATTGCCTCAAAATTCACCTTGTAACCTCTGCATTGTCACTACTTATCTCTACACCTCCTTCCTTGGATGCTCCGCAATTATCCCCGATGATTTTGGTAGCATTACCAGCAAAGAAATTCCATTGATTCTTTGATGGGCGATTCAAACTTCTTATACTCTTCCTTTATTTTAGACTTCGAATGTTGGGTACTAATCGTTTAGCTCGACCCTTTTAATGAATACTTGGATTGCCAAAACAAGTAGTTGAAATGAGTACGAGCTTCCTTCCATGGAGAATAGGTTGATCAAAGGAATAACCAGTGAGTTTAAAGAATAAGCAATGAAACTTTCCTTAGAGAAGATAGACCCGTATTGGATTTCAATCATCAACGGTTATCAAAATTTTACTGGTTCTGTCTATCCTTGAGTCATCAGTGCATTTGGAATTGATTTGCCTTGAGTTTAGAGTATCCTAGMATTTAATTCCTTGGATTATTTTCAGGGTCATATCTTAAATCAACCAAGATCCATTTCCTTCTGATATTATCTTCCTTGAGTTTCTCTATGAAATTTTGGAGCCTTTTATAAAAGTTTTATCCTGAATCCCCCTTAGGTACAACCTTTGAAATCTCCCCAAAATTCGAGCATTCATCTTGGTGAACTCACCCGAATTAAATCTATGGAGGGTAATTAATTTCTCCCTGGAATATCTACGGTTCTTTGCATGTTTGAAGGGTTTCTGGCTCAACACTTTCGATTTGTCTTGCCCATTGTTGTACGGACATTACTCTTTCTTAGAATTGTTGTTTACTATGTTGCGTTAGAATTACCTTATGCCAAACTCCCTAACGATTTCCTAGATTTATGCATCAAGTACCCTTTAAGGCCCTGCATTTACTTTTTTATTCCCTCTGCGTTCCGTTTTGTTTCTACCCAAGCTGATTCCCCTATAGTTTTGTTGATTCCAGKAATATTTTCTTACATTTTCTGTCTTTATATGTCATTTAAAAAGGAAATGATAATAGCAAGTGTGAGGAAGTAAAGGGAGGTAAAATTGAAAAAAAATCTAATGAGAAATTGTAGTTATGATGGTAGAAGCCAAGGAATGGTCACTAGAAAATCGATATAGATTTGGTGTACATTAAAGATAGGTACCCAATTATCACCTTTCTATCTGATTGTGAATATTAGAGATGCATTTTCCTTCAAGTTCATTCCTATTTGATGCAGGGTTCATTGACCCCTTTAAACATTATTGAGGATTAATCTTGTATCATGACAACATTTGAAGTTAAATCAAATCTCCTTGTTAATTATAAATTGTACTGATGTAAATTGTTAATAGGATTTGTGCATTTAAGAACGTTATGAAAATGCATATTGATAAGTATTAAATATTGATGAAAATATTCCTAAATAAAACTTTGGATGGTACATGCAAATGTCTCCCCTTTAGTATGCTTATTTTTCCCTTGACATCATTTTGGCATGCTCTTTTCCATGCGTTAGGTTGAATCTCTAGAATGATTTTTATGGAGTTTTTTACCTTGCTTAAATATTTGAGACTTGTATTTTCGGGTTTAATATAATGTAAGGGGGGTTCTTGTTGTATACATTAGACACCTTGTGTGAAATAAATTTTACTATAATATAAGTTGATATAACAATTATACTTGCACCTTTGAATTTATTAATGGATGATCAATTAACCATTTTACTTGTGCCTTGAATTTTTAATGGACGATGGATTGACAACTTTAATTGCGCCTTTGAATTTATTATGAATGATGGATTAAAAACCTTTATTGGCACCATTAAAATGTTAATGTATGATGGATTGACAAATAGATTACCGTTACACCTTGATTATTGATGTTTCTGATGGAATTAGAACTAGTTACCACTACGCCTTTAATTTATTGTTGAGGTAGGATCGTTTTTTTAATAGTATTCTCTAGCGCCTCGCAGAATAAATTTGATATCTCATGTGTCTTTTAATTTTTGATGAGTACATTATTAAGTGATTGGGATTTGCACCTCCAATATAATTGATGGTTACTTTTGCGCATTCATTTATTGTGGTCTAGTATGTGTTATGCGAATGATTACCCTTGCGCCTTGATTTATTAATATTTAGGATTGTTGGATTGATGACTTTGTTGATCATAGACTCTGTTGATTTAGCTAGTTTCTTGTATTGATTATGTTAGTGGGATGTAGAGACCTCCTTGTTCCTCAGAACAGTTGTCAACCCTAAGACCTTAAATGGTTAAAATCAATTGGAACCTGGGCTTGAGCGTCGCTTATGTTTCTTAGAGGTCCTAACCTTGCAGGGTAGGTTGGGAGGGTAGTGTCTTATGTTATTATTATGATTATATTTATGATCCTTAAGTTATCGTTATGTTATCTCATGTTATCATGGGGTTATTTATTTTTTATCCTGATGAAATGAGTCGAGCACTTTATTATTCATATTTTCTATGCATCATTATTTATTTGTACGAATGTGATGATTAAGGGCTGCTATTTATTTATGTTAATGCATCGTGATGTGTATTGTTATTCATTGCAAGATGTGACGGATTTATGTTGTGAATGATTGATAATGGGTTAATATTGTTTCACTAATATATTGGATTACATGTGAACGATGTTGTTATTAATTGTGATGTATAATTCTTAATGAAAAATAAATAAATAAATTTCCTATTGTATGTCACTTTTGTTATCGTAACACAGGGGTTGTTACACTATATGTCATGGGATGTCAACATCTATGTGCCATACAAATTCATTAATTGCAACATTATCCAAGAAATGGTTGATGGTTGGGTTGGTCAAGTTGGAGGAGTGTTTTTGTTAGCCAATAGGAATGTTCGAGAGTCGATGGTCGGTTCATATGAATTGTTAAAGTGTTTCATCTGCCAATGAAAATCGTCGATGGCCTTTGACTAATGGTCAGGTTGACTAGTTTAATGATGTGTTGCAAGTGGTTTCCAATTGATATTACCTATGGTCAGTAGTCGATTATCAGGGAGATTCACAAGCAAGTTTTATTTTCCAAAGTGAATTGTCAATCGACTGATTGTTGATGGAGCTTAGATCAACCGTCCAGATTGCTTCAAGATAGCAATCAACTATGGATATTGATTTGTGAGGTTTGGAAAGGTTAAGAAGAACAATGAATCACATTTCACCCAATTTGAGATCGAATGATCATATTTAAAAGTTTGTTATAATAGTAAAACAATCAAATTTATATGAATTTTATGGGTTTTTGAAGGTCATGAACTCGTGGGGAAATTTTAAGGCCCGAAACAATGTTTTTAGACAATCAAAACCCCCAAAAAAAAAACTAATAAGGAAAATTATGTATATGTTTCTTAAATAAGATAAATCTAGGAGAGTTATCTAATGAGCTACTATGGGCATAAAATAGAGCTTGTATGAGAAATTTCATATGAAACAATTAAGGTGAAATTTCAGCACCAGTTTAGAGGTTCGTTTGAGGCACACAAGCACTCTATGGAAATATTATGAACCATAGAAGAAAAGCATGGATTCATATTTGGGATCTGGGTATGTAAAAATGCACAGAAAGAGAAACAAGACACAGGTAGCATATGAAGATAAATTGGGAAAAATAGTCAAAACTTCTTTGGACCATAACTTTCAACTCAGAGATCGTAATTGAAAAAACAAATAGTCATTGGAAAGGTACTAAGGAGGAGAATACATATGTTCACCCCAAATTTTAAATTGGGAATTAAATTTCTTAGAAATTAATAGATACTTTTCTATAATAGTAAGTGAGTGGACAATTACAACTTGTGAATGTTGTAACTTTTCCCTTGGAACACAAATTGAGGCATGAGTACAACCATTGGAGAGTTGTTTCGAAGAATATGTGTTTAAAGAATCACATTTTGACTTGTTGCATTGTATTCATAAATTGATGAGAAGAATAACTTGTAATCTAATTAATAATATTTTGCAATATGCTTAATTACAATAATAATTATTGCATGCACAATCTTGCATAATTAGAGGTACATGGAAGAATACGTTAGCTCCTATATGAGAAATAGAAATATGGATGATGCACAAGGGTATTAGAGCCACGATGATGAAATAAAAGGTCTGCATGTTATCATGGGTAATGATGAAACATATGTTGGAGTTACTTCACACACACCTAGGATTTATTTTTCCTAAGGTTTTTATTTGTTTATTAGTAATAATTATTCATTATCCAGTCTCCTATATTTTAGGAGAGAATATTCCACCTGGAGAATATTCTCTTTCAGTTCACACTTCAGTTTGACTAGTTGAGTTGAGTTTAGATGTTGCAATGGGATCATCACCATGCAACATTGGGATCATCACCATGATAATTCAACCTTGCCTTGGTATCATCACCAAAGTGGTGCATTAGCATTGATTCCTTGATTTAATGCCTCACCACTTTTTGTTCAGTCAGTTAACTGAAGACTAGTTGACTAGTTAACTCAACTAGGTGGCAGTTCACTCTCGTAACTCCATGAGAGACTAGAATAGGTGGCAGTTCACTCCCGTAACTGTTGGTGTGTGTCCAGATCACTCTAGACCACCACTATGGCAACTTGGTTCACCTCAAGTAGAACTCATTGAGTTATAAAGAGTATATCATGTGTAAATTATTCATTTATTCACAACGGTTAATGAGAATTCTTTCCATTCTTTCTCTCCTTCTTCTTCTTTTTCCAATTCTCTCTACAAATGTGTGTATCATTATTTAGCTAGATATTTTTTGTGCAAGTTCAAAACATTTACATGGTATCATAGCCAACGGACTGCTAAGAAAAAGATATACCAATTTTTTTTGTAGGTACAAAAGATTGAAGACAACAGAAAGATGGAATTCCAAAAAGAATTCATTCTTACACCTTACAACTATTTTGCATCGAAGGAGAAAATAGCCATACATATCCAATATAGAGGTTTGTATAGATTAACCATTAATACAGATACAGATCTGACATCATCCATAGAAAAATCCAAGTACTTAAATGGAATGGATGAGGCACTCAGAACAATTTGTAGTCTTATTTCTCCCGATCTCCTTTTTCATATATCTTCTTGCAAGACTCCCAATGAAGCCTGGACCATCTTGGAAGGGCTCTTTGGAAAACATGATGAGATGGGGGGACACATGATGGAGGTGGAGCTGCTCACATTGAATCCAAAAACCTTCGAGAATATCCAAGATTTATTTACAAAATTCAAGGATATACTGTCACAACTCAAAGCTTGCGGGGTTGATAAATTGAAGGAGGAGAAACAAATGGTTCTCACCATTCTATCCAAGCTTGGTATTTAATTCTCAATATTTGTATCCACATTCCATACTATTAGATTCACCTCTGGAGCCACCTGGAAGATGCCTTCTCTTGAGGACTTTATCGAATCCCTAACACAAGAGCAAACCAAGCTCATCAACATGGGTACAATCAAAGGCCCAAGGGCGCATGCACTCACTATGCATGATGGCAGCCACAAATATCAGAATTATAAAGATAAAGATAAGCAAAAAGCTCATGCACATACGAAGAAGGAAGGGTACACAAAACCCTTCACTGATGCCTCCGGATCCAAAGGAGAAAAGGGAAGAAAAGGAGAGAAATGCACATACTGTCACAAAGGATTCCATTCGGAATCTGCATGCATGAAAAAACAAATACATCTAATCTCTCAGATACTTCAGCAAAACAACCTTGGAGATTGCATCCCCTAGGGTACAAATAAGAAGAAGCCAAAAGATCTGAATTCTAGCCATGCCTCGATTGAAATCAACTCCTCTTCCGATGCTTGGATCGTAGATTCAAAAGTGTCACATCACATGGCTACCTCAGAAGAAGTCTATTCTTCTTTGGATGCATGCAAAGGTCCTTCTATTCTGATGGAGGACAACTCTTCTGTCGAAGTCACCAGCAAAGGAAGGATTGAACTCACCAACAAAAGCTTCAAGAACGTGTTGCATGTTCAAAATATTTATGTCAACCTTCTCTCTGCATATCAGATGACGAATTCTGGCACCAAAAAGAAAGTCTTATTCACACCAAATTTCTTGGACATCTATGACATGAAAACCAACTCCAAGGTTGCTACCGGTGAGGTAAATCATCAGTCTAGATTGTATACATTTTTTGAATTCATTGAACCTAATTTTGCTTTACTGCTTACTCATGTTTATGAAAGTAGTAGTATATGGCACGGAATATTTGGACATTTGAATTTCAGATACAAGTAATAGCTTAGCAAGAATAGATTAGTTGATGGTCTACCAGACATCCATTTCTCCAAGGGAGTATGTGAGTGATGTGTTCTTGGAAAACACCCTCAAGAGAAATTTGACAAGGGAAAGTCTCAATGAGCTTTCACACCTTTAGATTTGATCCACAGTGACCTCATGGGTCCTTTTCCACATCCATTGATCAGAAAAGTGAGGTTTGTTCTCATTTTTGTTGATGATTTCTCACATTTTATATGGATCTACTTTCTCAGGCAAAAATCCGAGGTCTTTCAACACCTCAAAAATTTCAAAGCTTTGGTTGAGACACAGTCCGGAAAGAAGATCAAAGTCCTCCAAAATGATAACGGGGGAGAGTATCTTGATCATGAGATCCACAATCTTTTCCATGAGGCAAGGATTCAGTTGCAGCATAAAACTCCCTACACTCCATAGCAAAATGGAGTTGCTGAGCAGAAAAAATGATCTCTAAAGGAGATGGCATCTTACATGTTGCATGCAAAGTCACTACCATAGATACTATGGGCCGAAGCACTTAACTGTGCAACATACATCCAAAATAGATCTCCTCATAGATCTGTCAAGGATAAGACCCCCTATGAGGCTTGGAGCGGCCTCAAACAAGAAGTGACCCACTTTCTCATTTTTGGTTCTCGTCCATGGGCCCGCATTCCCTCTGAAAAGAGGAAGGCACTTGATCCATAGAGAATTGGGTGAATTTTTGTTGGATGCCCCGATGGTGTGAAGGGATATCGACTTATTTGTCTTTCCTCGACTTGGCTCATCATTGAGTGTAGTGTCCAATTTGAGGAAAGTGTCTCGCATGTACCTTAGCAGCCGCATGCAAACACCTTTACTCTTACACCTATTCGAGATGATGAGAATGCACATGCTGACTCTTCTTCAGATGAGAGTTTTGATTTAGAGGACTCAGAGGATTCAGATTCATATTCAGAGTCAGTACAATCAGATGCAGAGCCAGAGCAGAGGCCCAAGTGGGCACAGACTACTCTTCAGGATGTAGGGGATCTTGTAGGTGATCTAGTTGATACTAGGAGGACTCGATCTGATTTCGAGGAGCCTCCTATTGCACTCACTGCCACTGAACCATTGCCTTCCAGACATCTTTTCTTAGTTTAGTCTTCAGATCCATAGTCTTATGGCGAGGCTACTAGAAATCCCTTTTGGGAATCTGCCATGCAGGAGGAGTACAACTCCCTTCTCGAGAACTAGACTTGGGATCTGGCTCCCCTTCCTTCTGGGAGGAAACTTTTCAGATGCAGATAGGTCTATAGGACCAAGAGCACAACAGATGGGCAGATCAACAAATACAAAGCCAGGCTTGTCGGCAAAGACTTTCAGTAGGTTCATGGTATTGACTATGATGAGACCTTCACTCCAGTAGCAAATATGGATTCCATATGATTGGCACTTGCCATTGTGGTAGCCAAGGGATGGGAATTCCATCAGATGGATGTGAAGAATGAATTTCTTCATGGTGATCTCTTTGAGGAGATCTACATGGAGCAGCCCCAGGGATTTATGCAAGACTCATCTTTGGTCTGTCGACTGAAGAAGTCATTTTATGGCCTCAAGCAGGCTCCGAGGGCATTGTATGCCAAGATGGAATCCTACCTATTGTCACAGAACTTTGTACATTGTAAATCATACCCGAATGTATACATGCTCAGGATGGTTGATTCACTTCTACTTTTAGTTCTGTATGTCAATGATTTGTTGATCACTGGTTGCTCGACTTTAGTGATTGCTGCAGTCAAGAGCGTTCTTCATGATAGGTTTTTGATGATGAACATGGGTTTGCTACACTTCTTCCTTAGACTTGATATTATTCAAGATGCATCATGCATCAAACTGTCTTAAGCCAAGTATGCACGAGATCTCCTTGAGAGATTTCACATGATAGACTGCAAGTCTGCTCCAGTCCTTTCCTATCAAGAGTCAAACTTGAGGATGGCGGGGAGACTTCACTGGTTGACAACACACTATACAGACTGCTAGTGGGGAGCTTTTTGTATCTCACACACTCCAGACTAGACCTCTCATATGAAGTTGGGTAGTTTCCAGGTTCATGCAGGAGCCGCATGAGCTACATTGGAAAGCTGCAAAGTGTATCCTTCGATATGATAGGGCCCCATCACCTTTGGGATTCATTATGCAGCAAACTCTACATTAGATCTCATTGGTTTTACTGATTCTGACTAGGTCGGCGATAACATTGATCGCAAGTCCACATCTGGTTACTCACTCAGTCTTGGTTCCGAGCCTTTCTGTTGGTCAAGCAAGAAGCAAGATACCATTGCTCTATCTTCAGCTAAGGCAAAGTATAGAGGGGTAGTTAACATAACCATTTAGTCTATGTGGCTACAACACTTTCTCACTAAGTTGGGCATTCAGTTTCATCGACCAATCGTCATCTGGTGTGACAACCAGAGTACTCTGAAGTTATGCAGAGATCCAGTTCAGAGGCAGTGGACGAAGCACATCGACATTCACATGCACTACATCTAGGACGTAGTACACAAGGGGATCATCAACTTACAGTTCTTTCCTTCAGCAGAACATACGGCAGATATTTTCACCAAGACATTCACTAACCAGAAATTCGATTCTCTGCAAGGTCGTCTTGGAGTGAAGGACACAATGGCCTAGCAACTGTAGTTTTTCTTTTTTTTTACATACATTGTACCTTGATGGGGGGGTTTACCATGAGGTTTTCCCTCTTTCCTCACTTTATTTTCAGTTTATCTTTTGTACGTGGGTACCTAACATGACCTCATTGCCAGGACCCAATCTTTATTTTCACCATAGTGATGTTCAGGGGGGGTGTTGGAGTTACTTCACACACACCTAGGATTTCTTTTTCCTAAGTTTTTAATTTGTTTATTAGTCATAATTAGTCATTACCCAGTCTCCTATATTTTAGGAGAGAATATTTCACCTGGAGAATATTCTCTTTCAATTCACACTTCAGTTTGACTAGTTGAGTTGAGTTTAGATGTTGCATTGGGATCATCACCATGCAACATTGGGATCATCACCATGTTAATTCGACCTTGCCTTGGTATCATCACCAAAGTGGTGCATTAGCCTTGATTCCTTGAGTTAATTCCTCACTACTTTATGTTTAGTCAGTTAATTCAAGACTAGTTAACTCAACTAGGTGGCAGTTCACTTCCGTAACTACCTGAGAGACTAGAATAGGTGGCAATTCACTACCGTAACTGATGGTGTGTGTCCATATTACTCTAGACCACCACTATGGTGACTTGGTTCACCTCAAGTCAAACTTATTTAGTTATACAGAGTATATCATGTGTAAATTATTCATTTATTCACAACGGTTAATGAGAATTCTTTCCATTCTTTCTCTCCTTCTTCTTCTTTTTCCAATTCTCTCTGCAAATGTGTATATCATTGTTTAGCTAGATATTTTTTATGCAGGTTCAATGCATTTACAACATAGTCTAATGTAATAAGATACAATCAAGAGCCTATAACTATGAGAAGCTTGCAAAGATAAGTGTAGATATATAGAGTCGATACTGAAAGGATCATGAAATAACAGGAGGATATATGCTAAATATTTAATATGAAACATAAGAATGTCAACAAATATTCTGGTACAAACCAGGAAGCTAGTGCAAGGAAAGTGGAAGCATCTACCCCTCATCATAGGAGAGATGATCATGAAGGATCTACAGGGTCAAGGAGTGTTAATAGGCATAAAAATCATCATTCCGTAGGGAAATCAACTAGAAGGGAATATGCATGTTTAAGGTTGGAAAGTATCCCAAGTATGTCTCATTTGATGTATCAGAGAAGGAGGCATGTATCAGATAGCTTGCAAGGGGAGCCAAGGAAAATCAAGACACCATATTTTGATGGAGAGAGCAAGAAAGGAGAATATGAAAAAGCATGGTTCTTGGGAATGAGGAAATATTTCCAGCTACATGATTACTCATCAAATGCAGAATCCAAAATTGCAACCTACCACCTTCAAGGAAATAAGTCTATGTGGCGGGATCAATTGAAGTAGGTTAAGCACCCTGATTAGAAGATAATTTCTTGGAAGTAGTTCGAGATATATTTTCAGAAGAAATACTTGTCAGAGAAATATTATGACAAGAATATGAAATAGTTATTTGAACTCAAACTTGGGAACATGAGCATAGATGAATACAAAAAAAAATTCTTAGAACTTCTCAGGTATGTGAGTTTCATCAGAGATGAGAAGGTCAAAACTCATAGGTTTCTGAGTGAACCACCATCCTTCTACGAGGGTAAAAATTGGTTTGATGAACCCAAGAATTTAGAGGAATCCATAATAAAGGATAGGTATTTGTATGAACACAATAGAGTAAGGAAATATTTCCAAAAGGATTGGGTTGACAAGAAGAAAGGAAATGTGGATTAAATGAAGAAAATATTCAAGCCACCTTTCATAAGGAATAGTTCTCAAGCACATCAACAAGGGAACACATCTCATGGTGATAAAAAAATGATAGCGTCCTTGGGGAAGAGGACAATAAAACATCCCATAAAGTGTTGGGGATGTGAAGGAGATAACATGTAAAAATATTTACCTCGCCAAGGAGATAAAATCAAGACTATCTGTATATCATCAAGCAAGAGAAGATAGTAGAAGATGTGGCCATAAGCATGCCAAGGATGTATTTAGGCTTGGATAATAGATAAGAAGACTATCAATCCCACATGATTGAAGTGGAAGGTAGGATTGATAATAATACCATGGATATTTTTATTGGTTATCGAGCTAGTCATAACTATATAGATCCTAATCTAGTTGAAATATTTAAATTGAAGGATTGTAAGCAGGCAAGTCTTGGTTATTTCAACTACTTATTGGAACCAAGAGAAGAATTAATGAGATTCTTAAAGAATGGCCTATAAATATGAATGGAATTAACACTAAGGAAGATTTGAACATCATATCGCTTGGGTCTTATGACTTCTTGATTGGTATGGATTGGAAAGAAAAGCATTGTGTTGTTTTAGATTGTTATAATGACATTTTCACATGTCTTGATGAGGAAGGGAATTCAAGGATAGTAAAAGGAATTCCATGGCTTATATTTTTCTGAGAGATTTTAGTATTGTAGCTGAAAAAAAGTTTTAGGAAAGGGTGCCAGATATATGCAACCCATATGGAAGAGCCACTGAGGGAGAAGGATCCAAGTCTTGAAGATTATCCAGTGTTGAAATAATATGAAGATGTATTTGAGGAGATTCCAATATTGACATTGAATAGGGATATAGATTTATATATTGAATAAATTCCTGGAGTTTCCCAAGTATCTAAGACTCCCTATAGAATGAGCATGTCATATCTAAAAGAGTTGAAAATGTAGCTAGAAGAGTTCTTAAAAAGAGCGTACATACACCCAAGTGTTTCTCCTTGGGGTGACACAACTCTTTTTGTCAAGAAAAGAGATGGAACATTGAGGTTATGTATTAACTTCAAATAGTTGAACAAGGTTACCATCATCAAAAAATATCCTTTACCAATGCCTGATGACCTTTTTTATCAGTCAGAAGGAGAAAATATATTCTCCAAGATTGACTTGAGGCCAAGCTATCATCAAGTGAGAATCAAAGAAGATGATACTAGAAACATATCCTTTTGGAAATGGTATGGACATTGTGAGTTTTTGGTGGTGCCTTTTGGATTGACAAATGTTCCTTCTACATTTATGTGTCTAATGAATCAGGTGTTCAAATATTTCCTAGACAAGTTTGTCATTGTATTCTTGGATGATATTCTCATTTATTTCAAGACAAAGGAGGAGCATGAGAAACATTTAAGGATGGTGATAAAAGTATTGGGAGAGCACCAATTGTATGTAAAATTGAGTAAATGAATTTTTTATCAAAAGAAGATCCACTATTTGGGACACATTCTTTTAAAAGATTGCATAGTGGATTCAAAAAATATTGAAGCAATGAAGGTTTGTCCAAAACAAACAAATATTTCATAGGTTATATCATTTATGGGTCTAGACGGTTATTACAAGAGATTCATTGCAGGATTCTCCAACATTGCACACCCAACAACATCTTTGCAAAATAAAGTTGTAATGTTTGAATGGAGTGTCAAGTGTGAATAGAATTTCCAATGCTTAAATGATCTATTAACTAGTGCACCTATTTTTAAAGTTGCATATCTAGATGAAAAATATTTTGTATGCATAGATGCATGTATGGAAGGGCTCAGTGGAGTCCTTAAGCAAAATTGACATGTAATTTGGTATGAGCCCATAAAATTTAAGGATGATGAAATATTTGTTTCCAAACATGAATTCGAGTTGGAATCCATAGTACATGTCTCAGGAATGTGGAGGAATTACCTTATGGGAAACATATTTGAATTAAGGACGGACCGTAGTGGTCTAAAATATATGTTTGAAGAACCAACACTAAATGATAGACAAGCTAGATGGATGGAATTTCTTAGTGATTATAACTTTGACATAAACAAAATAAAGTGAAAAGAGAAGAAGGTTTTTTATTCACTTAGCGTAAGGGTGTTTAAAATGCATGCTACAACCATTAGTATATACAGGACATATTTAAAAGACATAATTCTAGAGGTTGTAACAACATATTAACATTATGTTTAGAGTCAAATGAAACTTACAATAGAACAATGTATAGCAAAAATATAAGGAATACAAACTAGAAGAGAATGAAATCATCTTATTCTGGAACAAAGTATATGTTCCCAGTTCTCAAGAATTGAGAAATTTGGTTTTGAAGGAGATGCACAATGTGCCATATGCTGGACAAGATACCAAAAAACTATTATAGTTGTAAGAGGCCAATATTTTGCCCTGGTATGAAGAAATATGTCATTGATTATTTGTCCAAATGCATGGAATTTCAAAAGGTAAAGGCTGAGCACGGACATCCAATAGGATTGTCACATACATTACCCATTCCGAAATGGAAATGGGAAGTTCTTACTATATATTTCATTATCAAATTTCCTAGGACAACAAGGCAACATGATTCCAACATGGTAGTGGCAGACAAGTTTACAAAGGCTACATATTTCATTCCTATGAAAACATTTCATAAAGAAGCCAATATTACATAAAATTGTATGAGATCAATTGGTAGGCTACATGGTGTGCCTAAGGCAATAGTGTCAGGCTGAGATCCCAATTTCACTTCCAGTTTTTGGAAGGGGTTGTTTAAAGGATTTGTGACTAATTTGAATTTCAGCAAAGTATATCATCCATATTCAAATGTGTAGATAGAAAGGATCAACCAAATAATTGAATATATGTATGTAATGGACAAGCCTTCTAAGTTGGAGTACTATGTCTATTTAGTTGAGTTTGCTTACAATAATGGGTATCAAGAATCACTAAACAAGAGCCTGATTGAAGCATTGTATGGAAGAGAATGCAACACACAAGAAAGTTGGGATAACCCAACAAACAAAGTCATGATTATGCCATAAATGTTAAGGGAAATGGAGTAATAAATGGTAAAGATCAAGAAGAATAACAAAGTTACGAACATAACAAGAACACTCTAGAGTTCTCATTTTTTCATCGTGGCTATTTTTACCCACATTTGAAAAGTTGGTGCGACTAGTAGCACCCGCTTTTTAGAAGTGGTTAAAATTGTGAATTGTTTGAAATCACAACCTTGATATTCTAGAGAGAATATTGAAATTGACTCTCGAATCCAAAATTGATGCTAACTGTAGAATCACTTTTCTTTAGTTAAAACTGTGACACAATTGACCCTTGAATCGAAATGTGATGTTATTAGTGGCACCATTGTATTTTTTGGGAGTTAAAACTATGGCTTAGTTGAAATAGTGACCTCGATCATTAGAACCACCTCAAATAAATGTTAGGATATTTAGACACTTAGGAGTTAGTTAATATCTACTTGGTATAATATGTCGTTAGGTAAAAGTGTGTTTCTTTAGTATGCATTAGTATGTATTTGTAGTTAGAAAATCCGACGGTCACGATATGTTCCCGACATAGAGTGATCTGACAGTTCATACTCTCCTCGATCTTAACAGACATTGATTTGTGGCTTAACACCCGATTGGTCCATGATATCTATTTAAAGACCATGGAGGGTCATTTTCTGATGATCGATTGTGAGAAACTCTCTTGTAAAATCTCTCTGTAATCTTTTTCTTTGCATTAATAAACTGTTCCAAGTGGCCGAGTTGGCTGGGGCCGTGGATGTTTCCCCGTAAGTGTTTTACCACGTGAAAAAATCAGTGTGTTGATCTTTGATCTAGTTATGTGAGCAGTTACTGAAGGTGTTCATCGTCTGTTGGAATACCTGTGTTGTCGAACATGGTATCAGAGCCCATTTGAAGACCCGATCCTGTTGTAGATTGAGATCGTGAAGCGGAGTTTCCTCATCTCCATTTTCTGGCATTTTCATACATTTCTGGGCTAAGAGGACTATTTCATTGCATCTGAAGCACTCGTTTCATTCAGGAACACTTTTCGTTTCACTCGAAAAGGTTTTTGTTTGCCCAAGATATGGCCATTACAGTAAGATCCGGAGGTATAAAGTCTGAATACGCATTTTTTTTAAATTTATGCAAAGTTTTGATTTTATTTCGGTTTGTATTTTTTATTTCCAGGCTGCTACTCTTTTAGATATGTGTATGCTCTTTGCCCCGCGCCTTGTGCGATATCGAAAAATTAGAAACAGATAGGAAAAGGTGCATCTTCCGGGTAAGCTAACCGAGATCTAACCCTTGTTGTCATCGAGAAGCGAAATTTTTTTCTTGTGTGAAAAGAGTTTTTTTGGAGCATGCTCTCCAAGGCCATCTTCCACAACAACAACAATAACACCCCCAATCCTCCTTCTGAACATTACAATAGGTTTTGCTAGACCATTTGGTTAAAACTTGCCTTATTAAGTAAGAGGTCTTGAGTTCAAGTCTCTCTTTTGTTACCTTTTTTGAAAAAGTTCATGCTATAAATTGTAAAGTGCATTTCACTTCAAGTATAA
>JASDQU010013774.1:217713-231657 GCA_032191745.1 Picea mariana | reverse complement strand
GAAGCGAAGTTTTCCAAACTTCGATCTATGTTAGGAGTTCAGGAAGCTGTCATTAAGGGGGGATAGGTTCTAATGCCTCCTTCCTTCTATTGTGTCATTATTGTAAATCCTTCAATCCTATCCCAAGTTGTTCTTAAGGGGGGATGTTAGGATATTTAGACACTTAGGAGTTAGTTAAGATCTACTTGGTCTAATATGTCATTAGGTAAAAGTGTGTTTCTTTAGTATGCATTAGTATGCATTTGTAGTTAGGAAATCCGACAGTCACAATATGTTCCCGACATAGAGTAATCCGACGATTCATACTCTCATCGATCTTAATGACCATTGATCCGTGGCTTAACACCCGATTGGTCCATGATCTCTATTTAAAGAGCATGGAGGGTCATTTACCGATGATCAATTGTGAGAAACTCTCTTCTAAAATCTCTCTGTAATCTTTTTCTTTGCATTAATAAACTACTCCAAGTGGCCGCGTTGGTTGGGGTCGTGGATGTTTCCCCGTAGGGGTTTTACCACGTGAAAACATCGGTATGTTGATCTTTGATCTGGTTATGTGAGTGGTTACTGATGGTGTTTGTCCTCTGTTGGAATACATGTGTTGTCGAACAATAAAACACCAAAAAATGACTCCTAAATCTAAATGTGTTATTACTTGATAATTGATTTACTAACTTCTTTTTTTTTTCAATAATTTACATTAAAAAAAATTACACATGAAAAAATGCACCCCTAAACATTTTCTTAATTAAATTGGAAGAAAGAAAAATCCCTAAACACATTGTTTTTAACAGAGTAAATATTTTTTTTTTCAAAAAAAAAAAGCCTTAAAAATCTAAATTTAAGAGACAAAAATTTAAAAAAAAAACATAAAAACGCAATTGTTTTTATTAAAAAAAATTAAAAACAATTAAAAAAAACTTAAATAGACCTTCGTTTTTTTTTTAATTTAAAAATGTCAGGATGAAACCTAAACATAAAAAATAAAATAGTATAAATAAGAAATTAAACTATACTTAAAATTAAAAAAACAACAAACTTAAATTTAAAAAAAAAAAAATTGACAAAAAAACTATAACTGAAACTAATTTAAAAGAATTTAAAATTAAGAACAGCTATACACACAAATAAATCTAACTAAATATGAACTAAACAAATTTTAAAAATTTAAAAACTAAAATAAAAAATTATTTAAAATTGTGTTAATTTATATTGGTTGGTTATCTCAAGCTAGAGGGACGCGGGGGAGATGTAGGGAGTCGCCCCAGTGCCCCTGCTTGCTAGGTAGTGGTCCTGGGATCTCTGTGCGTCAGAGGAATGCTGAGGCAATGCCCGAAATCTTCCACGGAACGTCGCTCCAACCCATAGACAACCCACCATGCATATGGATTAACACAATTTAAAAATAAACAATTAGAAAAATTAGTTTTACTTTTATTATTTAAATTCATATTTAGATAGATTTAGTTTTATTTATAGTAGTTGTTAAATTTAAAAATTTTTAAATTAGTTTTAGTTTTAGTTTTAATATATATATATATTTTAAGTTTTAAATTTGGAAATAGTTTTTCTATATATTTTTTTAAAGTTTTTTTATTTTATTTTTAGTATAGTTTAATTTAGTATTTTTACTATTTTTCTTTTATGTTTGGGTTTCATTCTTCTATTTTTAATTTATTTTTGTAAGTATATCTTAGCCTTTTTTTTTTTGTGATTTTTTATTTTTTTAAGTTGCTCTTTAAATTTTTTATAAAAAAAATTGAGGTTTTAGGTCATATATGTGAGCATGCTCACATATATGTGAGCAGGCTCACATTTTTCAATTTTGTCTCTTAAATTTAGACTTTTAAGGGTTCAAAAAAAATTGAAAAAAAATTAAATTAATTTTTTTTTTTTTAATTATTTTTTTAATTTTTTGATTATAAAAATTTTGATTTGTTTTTTTCCAACAATTTGTTTTTTCTTTATTTTTAATAGATTTTTTTTTACCCAAAAAATAAATTTGTTTAGGGTTGTTTTTTTTTCAATTTAATTAAGAATTTAGTTAGGTGTGTATCTTTTTCCAATGTTGTTATTTTCTTAATGTAAATTATTAAAAAAAATAAAATTAATTAGTCAATCAATTATAAAGTGATAACGAATTTAGATTTAGGAGTTGTTTTTCTAGTTTTTTATTTGTGGTGGTGTGAGTGATCAATGTCACAATTTCAATTAGGTCACATTTTTAACTCCCAAAAATATAGTGGTGCTACTAATTGTTGGCCCTGTTATCACTCAGTTTGTAGTTTAGGTCAAGTAGCTTAAAGGTAAGAGTCAAACTGGTGTAACAGGAGCTTCCCCACCCACTGTCACCTCGATGGGGAGCTCTTTCTATTGAGGGTGGCTAAACCCAAGGAAGACGTCCCTGGTAATCTGGGGTTCTGAAAGGCAAAGGCTTAAAAGATCAAGGTGAGTTTTCCCTTCACAGATTATCACCAAGAAGATAGTCAAGAATGAAGAAATACCACAGAAGAAGCACATGTTTGCGAGACAAGGCAACAATAAAGCTAATACATGCAAATAGTGGTTAATACTTCAATTGTTAATGACTATCAATATTTAATATACATGAGCATAAATAACAGTAATTATTGAGAAAGTCAATGATTGCAATGATGACAATGGCTTATAATATTACTTCTCAATAAACACTGGAAACGATATAGCATCAATGTAGATAACCAATCCTTGAATTAACACAATGCATTAAATATCATTAAATGCTCACATACAAAGGTGTTGCATCAAGCTTACTAGAGGTGACGTCAGCCTTGTTCTAGGGTTAGTTTGGTAGACAAAGAGGTGAATGTTTTGCAAATAGGCCAATGAAAGTTATCAACACTTCAATGTCTATCACTAGATGACTAAGCCACAACGTTCTATATCAACCAAAAGCTCAAAAGAGGCATGACGTCATCATCAATTTAGGGTTAGTAGACATTAGGGCTAGTTAGGGTTTCAAGTTTGAGAGTTTTGAAAGTTTGGTTTTGGCACAACAAACTCAACGTTGGAGAATTAGACCAGTGCCTTAGGGTATTATGGAGTCAGATGCAAAGGCTAAGTCTCGGGAGAAACTAAATCTAAGGACAGGAGAGTTAGGCTCTATGGTGTTGCAATGGCAGGGCCCTAGAGTCAAAACCCTAAGGGGAGGAGGCTCATTCCGGTGTTGCTTAAGCAAGGCCTCATGCTCCTCCCTCTTTCCTTAAAATTCCTTGGCAAAATGACTAGCTTCAAAACATAAATCTAAGGGTGAAGAGTGTTGCAAGAGCAAGGCCCTTCAAACCCTAAAAGTCAAAACCCTAGGTGTAAAATTAATTAGGCCTAGGACGTCTTCTTTCTTCAACTTATGTTCAAAAGGTAACTCAGAAAAAGGGGAATTAGTGTAGCAACGGCTAGGCTATATTATCCTTAATCAATGGCTAAAACAAGTTTCCTATCATGGGGACATATAACAAGGACCTACTTGTGTGCTTGCTACCTAGGGTTTCAATGATTAAGAAAAATAATAAAAATGTAACAATAAATGCAAGAGATTTAACCTACAACCATTCATTTAAGAAGTTTTGCATGAGAAATACACTTACAAATCATGAAGAGCTTATCAAAACCTAGTTGTAAACCTTCCAATGATAGAAAAACACCATAAAAATGCCAAGAATGATCCTCCACAAGAGTTGCGCCTCACTTCCAAGAGCAAAAATCCTAAGACAAAGACTAAAAATGATTCTCTCACAAGAGAGTGAGTTGTGTTATGTAAAAATGAGAGGCAACGTCCTCTATTTACATCATCCTAATGACCTTTAATTAGAAAATAGGTCATTTAAAACAGCCGACAATGCTGACTTAACAATATTACACTGTTTTTCACATTAAATGCTAAAAATGTCACAATATGAGCTCAAAAGGGAGACATCAGGCCCCTCTGAGGGAGACGTTGGCGCTTTTTGGGCAAGATCAGCATCGAAGAAGCAGAACGTTGGCCCTTCTAGGGATTCTCCAAGCTGCCACACGTGCCAAATGACCCCAGCACACTGCCACATGCTCGAGAAAATGTCCAGCTGCCTCAGGTGACGTCCTGTCCATAAAAAGCAATTGTCCCATCTGCAGTGGGTCATCCCCCCTAGGCCGGGCTTAGCCAAGGTGTCCTGGTGGAACATCCTTCTATCTTCTTCGTGCAAAGGCTCATCACAATGTTGTCCTATCTCTGCCATCCCAACAACCATATGATGGGCTCTGCAACACCATGGAGGTCCCAGATAATCATATCCCCATGTGTACCGGTCCACTGGTACCTGTCCGCCGGGTGTGGTCCTGCACATCAAAAACTACGCCCTCCATGGGCTCATCAGTCCTTGGGATCATAGCAATGTTAATCACATTTCATCATTAAAGTTATCAAATACATGCATGAAATCCCTAACATATCATCTAAGAGCTCAAAGACATTACACAGATCTACTATACAAAGCTGAAGAAACCGACAGAATAACCTATTGGGCTAACACCCACAAGAAAAGGAAAGTTTCCTCAAAGGGTCATTCAAGCCATGTATACGAAGTGGTATGATCTTAGGGATGTCCAGTCATAGTAAGACCAGGGGTAGGTGTTGTCTTTGGGTGCCTTTGTAGGAGGTGAGTTGTACACGTCATGGATGCACTTTTTCTAAGCCCTTTTATTTCCTTTATTTTTCATTTATTGCTTTTCTTTCTTTTTTACTTCAAGGTCTGACCAGAGGACACTGCCTTGGCATGGTGACCAGAGCTGATAGTGTTACCCACTGGTATCTTCACAGAAATGATAAGGCTGGCTCATGATGAGACCCCCTTTCCCTTGGCCATGCAACCAAAGGTCACTGCCCTGGCGTGGTGACCAGATAATGGCAATGTCATACTGTTGGATACCTATGAACATAATGGGCCAGCTTGTGATGAGACCTCCCATCCTCTTGGTTAGGTCTTGCTTTGTCATTTTTCTTAGGGTCCCTTTAGTTTCTTATCGAGAGGCCTTTTATTGCCTTCTCGGGGATCCCTGGGCGAAGCATCTCTAGGTTTCATTTCTTATGGGCTTTATCTTTTACCAGCTGCTTTTACCCCATGGCCTTTAGCCCCTTCTTCCCACAAGACAAAGTGTAACCCTCAAAAGGTCATCCTAATGGCCGGACTAGGGGAATGGGACAGATGTGTAGGAGACAAGATGAAAAATGATAGAATGGTGGGAGTAGACGATGGCTCTGCAAATCCCCCTTGGTGGCTAACCAAAACCCATGAATACAAGCTTGCTAAGTCAGCCCATCAATCACCCCAATAATGGTCAAGTGGATTAGTGTAAGATCCAAGCAGTTATCAGAAATGATAGGAACCTAATGCATATATAAGAAGGTTATAATGATCAAACATGACACATAGCATGATATCTTAGACCAATTACCTCATGGAGCAAGAGTCCTCTCTGATGCAAGTCCAAGCCGATGGTGATGGAAGTTGATGTTGCTGACAGGACAAGTCTGGCAAAGAAAAAGAAGAATGGGCCCTCCAGGGCCATGCTCAGGTGAATCCTGCTCTTGGTACTTCATGTCTAGGACCTGTGGGCCTCGAGACATGATCTCCTAGTTATCCCTAGATATCGGGGATAACATCTGGCTCCAACTCGGGGACATGTGCTCACCGTAGAGCGCATGAGAACCTCAGCATCTCTGGCATAAACCTGTAGACCTGCTCACACTTGACAAGAAAGCATCAATGATAAAAGGTGGGGTGGTATTGCCACCCCGCAAAATATAACATGTGCATGTATGAGATAAAACAATCAAGATGTATATATAAGGGAAACAAACAATAAATGTAGATGGTAAAATACACGGAAATGCCTACCTATTCATACTTACCTATACCTTCATGTGTCTGGAGGGTAGTAACGCTTGATGTGTAAAGCGTTCACTGGCAATTTCAAAATCTCTCCTTCCATTATCTCCAGGTTGAATTAATTTGTACCTGCGCAACTCTTGATCTTATAAGGGCCTCCCCATAGGCTGTCAAATTTTTTGTGCATGTCAGGCTTCTCCTTTTTTTAATCCCATAGTAGGACAAGATCTCCTTTAGCGAAACTTATTTTCTTGGCTTTGTGATCAAAAGTGTTCTTTATCTTCTCTTCGTTCCTTGTCATTTGACCCAGGGCATTTCTTCGAGTTTCGTCTAGTTCTATCAACTGATTTATTCTCCCTTGGATTACTTCTGCATCTGTGTCGTATTGTTGCGTGAATTGGAGAATGGGAATTTGGAGGTTCAAAGGGAGTTTTTCTTCAAGTCCATACACCAACTCAAAAGGGGTTTTCCCTGTAGACGTCTTTGTTGTTATTCGATCTACCCATACTGCATACTTTATTTTACTATCCCATGATTTCTTATTTTCTCCAACAACCTTTTTCAGGATATTCATGAGATTCTTGTTGGTTGATTCTGCTAGTCCATTCCCCTGTGGGTAATAGTTTGAGGAATGGGATAGGGTAATGCCATATTTGAAACAAAATTCTACCAGAGCGTAGGAACTGAAAGCCTTGCTATTATCCGTAGTGATTTTGGAAGGTACCCCAAACCTTGTTATGATCTGATCTTCTAAGAAGTTCATGACAACCTCTTCGGTGGCCTTCTTTGTAGGAATTGATTCAACCCATCTGGTGAAATAATCCGTGGCTGTCAGGATCCATCGATAGCCATTACTATAATTGTCTTTGATTTCACCAATAAAGTCCAGACCCCACTGCTGAAATGGTGCTTCCACTACTACTGGTTTCAGAGGTTGGGCTGGGAGCTTTGGTTTACCGGTGAAGTAATGGCAGGGTTGGCAAGACTGAACGTGTTGATAAGCATCTGAGAAAAGTGTTGGCAAATAATAACCAACCCTCAAAATCTTGTGGGCAGTAGTACATGCGACAAAATGTCCACCGCAGTACCCAGAGTGTAATTCCTCCAAGATTTTCTTCGCCTCATCTTTGTTCACGCATTGGAGTATAACACCATCGGGATTCTTCCACCCAAGTCCGTCTTCGGTCAGGAAGTACTTCATAGCCTTCAACCTCAAAGATCTCCTCTTGTGATCTACCAGGTGATCAGGATAGGATAAGTTTTTCAGATAATAAACTATGTCAGAATACCACTCATCATGTTCTAGTTCACTGATTATTACATTCACCTGCTCATTCTCACCCATTTGTATGGCTTCCTGATTGCTTTCAGTCAGCATTTGCGCCAAACCTTGTACCTTTATTATCTTGGTGGGTTTTATCTCTAAGTCATACTCTTGGATTTTTGAAACCCACTTTCCTCGGGTACCCATACAGTCTTGTTGTGACAAAACATCCTTCACGGTTGGATACGGGACATAAGCCTTGATTTTATTGTAGCCGATGTAATTCTGAAGTTCTTGAGGGACTTAACCAAAGCATAAGCTTGCTTTTCTGTGATGGAGTAGTTCAATTCTGAATCTCTCAGGACTTTTCTCATAAAGGCTACAGGATGTTCAAAGTTGTCAGCTTCTTTATGTATCAACACACCTGCAATAGTGTCCTGAGATGCAAATGAAAAAATTATAAAATCTCGTGAAAAATCAGGACTGATCAAGACCGAGGCTTGAGAGATGGCGTTCTTGATATCTTCAAAATATTCATCAGTCTCATTTCCCCATCTGAAGGCAACATCCTTCTTCAACAGGGCGCTTAATGGTTTTATCCTTTCAGCAAAGTTAGGCACGAATCTGCGAATGGAGTTGATTTTTCCAAGAAAAGATTGTAGGGCTTTCTTGTTGACTGGAGGACGGACATCTTTTATGGATTGGACTCTTTCAGGATCAATGGAGACTTCCCCTGGTGAGGCCACGTGTCCTAACAGTTTTCCTTCGTCGATCCCAAAAACAGACTTTTTAGGATTTAGTGAGATGCCATACTTCCTACATCGTTCAAAAACAATCCTGAGGTGGGAGAGATGGTCTTTCCTTTCCTTGGACACAACTGTGAGGTCATCTTGGTAAATTTCTATGATATTTTGTATGAGGTCTCTGAAGGCAAAGTCCATTTCTCTTTGAAAGGTAGCAACTGCATTCATAAGGCCAAATGGCATTCTTAAGTACATAAAAGTTCCCCAGGGTGTGGTAAACGCAGTCTTGAGTTGATCCTCTCTCTTGAGTAAAACTTGGTTGTATCCCGAGAATCCATCCAGCATTGACATCATTCCCGCTCCTGTGACTCATTGAAGCAGATGTTCCATGTTTGGGAGAGGATAATTATCCTTTAACGACAACTGGTTGAGGTTGCGAAAATCAACACACAGGCGGATATCACCATTTTTCTTCCGAACAACTACCAGATTTGACATCCAAGAAGAATACCTGATTGGGGCTATGATACCGGTGTCAACCATCTTTTGGAGTTCCTTTTGTATCTGTCCAGCTAACTTTGGGTTGATGTGCCTTCTGTCGAAATGGCTTGGCTCCTTCCACCAAGGGTATAGCATGTTGGATAGCGTCTCCTCTATAGGCCTTTAATTCATCATAGTTCCAAGCAAAGGTATCTCTAAATTCCCTAATGAGCTCCAATATTTCCTTCCTCTCTTTCTTGGTAGTCCCTTTCCCTATCTTGACCATTCTTGGGTCCATTTCAGTACCAATGTTGAATTCCAAGGCTTCCTCAACTTGCTTGTTGTTTCTCTTTCCTTTGAAAACATCATGCATGTCAAATAGATTCTTCAGAGGAATACAACCTTTCGGTAAAGTATTGTTTTGCAGGTTGATGATTTCCAAGTCCATAGACTCAACCAGAAAAGAAACTTGTGTATCCGTGAATTCTTTGCTATTCTCCATGAATCTGATAATTTGATCATCATCTTTGAAAACCTGCCAGTGCTCTAGATTGTCGGGGATAGAATGTCTAAAAAGAACCTCCATTTTTCACTGACCATGAAGAGGTCCCTCGCATGGTTGCAAAGTGGAAGCTGGGACAGCCAGGGCATCGGCCACATGGTTTTCTTCTCAAGGAACAACTTCAATTGATATCCTTTTGAAGGATTTTGAAAGAGTTTCAGCTACATCTCGATACTTCTTTAACTTCTCGTTCTTAGTTGCAAATATCATTAGAACTTGCGAAACGATGAGGTCCGAGTCACCCTTCACCTCAAAGATTGTGGCTCCTTTATCAATTGCTAGATTTAGTCCCAAAATCAAAGCTTCATATTCAGCCACATTGTTAGTGCAACGGAATTCCAGTCTATATGAATGGTAGAAGATTTCACCTGACGGAGCCGTTAAGACTATTCCATCACCTGATCCAAAACTTGAATGCGAGCCATCAAATTCTAGGGTGCAGATTCCTTCTGTTTCCTCAACCGTGTCCATATCCAACTTTCCTTCTTGAATGAACCAATCGTTCAGACTGCTATTGATGCACAAAAGTTGATCATCTATTTCATTAGGGTTTTCAACCGATGACCCAACAAAAGGTTCATTGTAGATGGTGTAAAATCCTCCTTCAGGATGAGGGATGATGGCTCTGGAATGTTCTCTATGAATGCTTCCATTCAAGTGTTCGATAAGATCATTACAGATGATAATCCCGAAATTGTTAACATCGTCCACAACAACCACATTTATCAAGAAAGGAGTGATGGGACAGGAGTCAAAGGCTATCTCCAGATCATTAATGACTCCCTTTACGAAATTGTCTCTGGTATTTTCCCGTGAAATTTTTAGGCCCAATTGTTGCATAACCTCTTCTGTCATTATATTGCCTTTGGCTTTTGGGTGCAGTAGACAATTGTGGAGGAGAAAATCATTGACTCGGAGGGAGATGTAAAAGGGTTTGAACTCATGATTTTTATAGATTGGGTCTCCCACTTGATGAATAAAGAGAGAGAAGTCTTGAATGGGACTTGGCTCCAAGCTTTTGTGTGACACACCACTATCTTCGTCTTTTGGATGGGCCTTCTTCAATGGAGGTTCTTGGGAAGAGATATCACTCTTATAACAAAGGCTCCATTTCCTTTTGGCAGGAGCTAATTCAATTTGGAGGACGCTTGGAGGCTCAGGCTCTACCATGGGTTCATTACCTGGATCCCATAGTTCACAATTCATACTTCTTTGTTCAATGAAGTCATCAAAATCAAGATTTCTCTCAATCTAAAAAGCCATATCTTGTGGTTCTTCCAAAGTTGTTGGTGATCGATCCCTAACTCTGAATTGCAAGGTTCCTTCTAAGGAGGACAGGTACTGATCAATGATATCTTGTTCTGAACCAACCTTTGACCGGATCTTTTTAAGAACAAGATTGAACCTGTTAGTGAAATCTCTTGTACTTTCACAAGGTCCTTTGAAAATGTTGTAGTACTGAGCAAAAGAGTCTTGTGAATGTTCATTATCACACCACCTTACTTTGAAGTCCTTTTTCAACTCTTCAATGTTCTTTATGCTTCCCTTAGGGAGTTTATCAATCCAGCCTTTAGCTTTTCCTGTAAGAGAGCTTGTAAAGAGCTTCATAAAAACGTCAGGGTGATCTTGACCATCCAGATGAAAGTCAAAACCGTCGCAAAATTGGGTCCAATGTGAATTTCCAGAAGTTTCCTTTCCTGAAAAGAAAGGTAGCCAGGAGTTTGCATTTGTAGGCAAATCATGTACTCCACCTTGGATATTGCTGAAATCAAAGCAGTTATAACTCTCTGGGTGAGACCATTTATGAGGGTTTGGATTGACTGGAGGTATAGGGTTTCTTGTAGTGGTGGTTTCCATAGTAGCGAGATTTGAATACAATTTTCCACTACAAGTAGTCATATTTAAAGGAATTCTTTTTATGAAGAGTGACTTAACAACAGGTGAGTTAGCAGAAGGATTCCTTCTGAAAGCTAGAGGAGGGTTATTGAACCTCCTTTTGGTTTGTGGAGCCGCCAGATAGTTTTCCTGAAACTACCAAATAATAGGGGGAAAAAGTTGCAGTGGAGTCTCCAGGTAAGCTTGTAAGAAAAGGTCTCTGAGGTAAGGCTTACCAAAGGTTTTGTTGTTGAGGAAGATTGACTCAGTGTTCCCTGGCAACGATGCCAAAATGTTGTCACTCATTTTGTAGTTTAGGTCAAGTAGCTTAAAGGAAAGATTCAAACTGGCATAACAGGAGCTTCCCCACCCACTGTCACCTCGATGGGGAGATCTTTCTATTCAGGGTGGCTAAACCCAAGGGAGACGTCCCTAGTAATCTGGGGTTCTGAAAGGAAAATGCTTAAAATATCAAGGTGAGTTTTCCCTTCACATATTACCGCCAAGAAGATAGTCAAGAATGAAGAAATACCACAGAAGAAGCACCTGTTTGCGAGACAAGGCAACAATAAAGCTAATACATGCAAATAGTGGCTAATACTTCATTTGTTAATGACTATCAATATTTAATATACATGAGCATAAATAACAGTAATTATTGACGAAGTCAATGATTTCAATGATGACAATGGATTATAATATTACTTCTCAATAAACACTGGAAATGATATAGCATCAATGTAGATAACCGATCCTTGAATTAACACAACGCATTAAATATCATTAAATGCTCACATACAAAGGTGTTGCGTCAAACTTACTAGAGGTGATGTCATCCTTGTTCTAGTGTTAGCTTGGTAGACAAAGAGGTGAATGTTTTGCAAATAGGCCAATGAAAGTTATCAACACTTCAATGTCTATCACTAGATGACTAAGGCGCAACATTCTATATCAACCAAAAGCTCAAAAGAGGCATGACGTCATCATCAATTTAGGGTTAGTATATGTTAGGGTTAGTTAGGGTTTCAATTTTGAGAGTGTTGAAAGTTTGGTTTTTTCACAACAAACTCAACGTTGGAGAATTAGACCAGTGCCTTAGGGTATTCTGGAGCCAGAAGCAAAGGCTAAGTCTCGGGAGAATCTAAATCTAAGGACAGGAGAGTTAGGCTCTATGGTGCTGCAATGGCAGGGCCCTAGAGTCAAAACCCTAAGGGGAGGAGGCTCATTCCGGTGTTTCTTAAGCAAGGCCTCATGACCCTCCCTCTTTCCTTAAAAATCCTTGGCAAAATGGCTAGCTTCAAAACATAAATCTAAGGGTGAAGAGTGTTGCAAGAGTAAGGCCCTTCAAACCCTAAAAGTCAAAACCCTAGGTATAAAATTAATTAGGCCTAGGACGTCTTCTTTCTTCAACTTATGTTCAAAAGCTAACTCAAAAAAAGGGGAATTAGTGTAGCAACGGCTAGGCTATATTCTCCTTAATCAATGGCTAAAACAAGTTTTCTATCATGGGGACATATATCAAAGACCTACTTGTGTGCTTGCTACCTAGGGTTTCAATGATTAAGCAAAATAATAACAATGTAACAATAAATGCAAGAGATTTAACCTACAACCATTCATTTAAGAAGTTTTGCATGAGAAATACACTTACAAATCATGAAGATCTTATCAAACCCTAGTTGTAAACCTTCCAATGATAGAAAAACACCATAAAAATGCCAAGAATGATCCTCCACAAGAGTTGCGCCTCACTTCCAAGAACAAAAATCCCAAGACAAAGACTAAAAATGATTCTCTCATAAGAGAGTGAGTTGTGTTATGTAAAAATGAGAGGCAACATCCTCTATTTATATCATCCTAATAACCTTTGATTAGAAAATAGGTCATTTAAAACAGCCGACAAGGCTGACTTAACAATATTACACTGTTTTTCACATTAAATGCTAAAAATGTCACAATATGAGCTCAAAAGGGAGACGTCAGGCCCCTCTGAGGGAGACGTTGGCCCTCTTTGGGCAAGATCAGCATCCAAGAAGAAGAATGTTGGCTCTTATAGGGCTTCTCCAAGCTTCCACACGTGCCAAATGACCCTAGCACACTGCCACATGCTCCATAAAATGTCCAGCTGCCTTAGGTGACGTCCTGTCCATCAAAAGAAATTGTCCCATCTGCAGTGGGTGATCTCCCCTAGGTCGAGCTCAGCCAAGGTGTCCTGATGGAATGTCCTTCTGTCTTCTTCGTGCAAAGGCTCATCACAACGTTGTCCTGTCTCTGCCATCCCAACAACCATCTGATGGGCTCTCCAGGCCCATGGAGGTCCGAGCTAATCATATCCCCATGTGTACCAGTCCAATGGTACCTGTCCGCCGGGTATGGTCCTGCACATCAAAAAATACGCCCTCCATGGGCTCATCAGTCCTTGGGATCATAGCAATTTTAATCACATTTCATCATTAAAGTTATCAAATACATGCATGAAATCCCTAACATATCATCTAAGAGTTCAAAGACATTACACAGATCTACTATACAAAGCTGAAGAAACCGACAAAATAACCTATTGGGCTAACACCCACAAGAAAAGGAAAGTTTCCTCAAAGGATCCTTCAAGCCATGTATATGAAGTGGTATGGTCTTAGGGATGTCTAGTCATAGTAAGACCAGGGGTAGGTGTTGTCTGTGGGTGCCTTTGTAGGAGGTGAGCTGTACCCGTCACGGATGCACTTTTTCCAAGCCCNACAAAGCTGAAGAAACCGACAAAATAACCTATTGGGCTAACACCCACAAGAAAAGGAAAGTTTCCTCAAAGGATCCTTCAAGCCATGTATATGAAGTGGTATGGTCTTAGGGATGTCTAGTCATAGTAAGACCAGGGGTAGGTGTTGTCTGTGGGTGCCTTTGTAGGAGGTGAGTTGTACCCGTCACGGATGCACTTTTTCCAAGCCCTTTTATTTCCTTTATTTTTCATTTATTGCTTTTCTTTCTTTTTTACTTCAAGGTCTGACCAGAGGACACTGCCTTGGCATGGTGACCAGAGCTGACAGTGTTACCCACTGGTATCTTCACAGAAATGATAAGGCTGGCTCGTGATGAGACCCCCTTTCCCTTGGCCATGCAACC
>JASDQU010013774.1:199502-217663 GCA_032191745.1 Picea mariana | reverse complement strand
TTTCATTTATTGCTTTTCTTTCTTTTTTACTTCAAGGTCTGACCAGAGGACACTGCCTTGGCATGGTGACCAGAGCTGACAGTGTTACCCACTGGTATCTTCACAGAAATGATAAGGCTGGCTCGTGATGAGACCCCCTTTCCCTTGGCCATGCAACCAAAGGTCACTGCCCTGGTGTGGTGACCAGATAATGGCAATGTCATACTATTGGATACCTATGAACATAATGGGCCGGCTCCTGATGAGACCTCCCATCCTCTTGGTTAGGTCTTGTTTTGTCATTTTTCTTAGGGTCCGTTTAGTTTCTTATCGAGAGGCCTTTTATTGCCTTCTCAGGGATCCCTGGGCGAAGCATCTCTAGGTTTCGTTTCTTATGGCTTTTATCTTTTACCAGCTGCTTTTACCCCCTGGGCCTTTAGAACCTTCTTCCCACAAGACAAAGTGTAACCCTCAAAAGTTCATCCTAATGGCCGGACTAGGGGAATGGGATAGATGTGCGGGAGACAAGATGAAAAATGATAGAATGGTGGGAGCGGACGATGGCTCTACAAATCCCTCTTGGTGGCTAACCAAAACCCATGAATACAAGCTTACTAAGTTATCCCATCAATCACCCCAACAATGGTCAAGTGGATTAATGTAAGATTCAAGCAGTTATCAGAAATGACAGGAACCTAATGCATATATAAGAAGGTTATAACGATCAAACATGACACATACCATGATATCTTGGACCAATTACCTCATGGAACAAGAGTCCTCTCTGATGCAAGTCCAAGCCGATGGTGATGGAAGCTGCTGCTGCTGACAGGACAAGTCTGGCGAAGAAAAAGAAGAATGGGCTCTCCAGGGCCATGCTCAGGTGAATCCTGCTCTCGTTACTTCATGTCTAGGACCTGTGGGCCTCGAGACATGATCTCCTAGTTATCCCTAGATATCGGGGATAACAGGCCCTCCATTTTGAAGAATCGGTTTTGTGGATGCATAACGGCTTTGCGGAACCCCATAGCACATCAACATTAGATACAAGTGGGGGAAAACTAACTACAGGTGCACTAGCAAGGAAAAAGAGTGATGCACCAGCTGTAAGAGAAGTGGAAAGACCTAGAACATTCGAGCACATGCCAGAAGGATGCAAAATCAAGAAATTGTAACAACAGAATCAAGAAACCAATAATCTCCACAGAAAAGTTATCAAGCATGGATTTGTGTAATGGGTTGGGTTCTATTATGTTGTATTCTATTGTGTTATGTTCTAAGTTTATGTTATGGGTTTTCCATTGGTTTTTTGTTTGTTTCCCTTTTGTTGTGGGGTTTTGAGCTTTTTTGTTATTGATAATTACTGAGAAAGAACTACAACTACGTAGAATGTGAGAGTCCAGGTTGGATATCTCATTACCGATCCTATTGTATAAGTCTTGATATGAATATAAACTTTGTGTATCACAGTCTGGGGTATGAATATATGATGGATTATTTAGACAATTAATATTTTTCATTATGAGGATGAATATATGGTATCTTTCTTGCATAATATGTCATGTGATGTGTATTTACCAATTGCATTACTATTTCAGCAACTTATGTAATGTATGTGTTTACTCTAATGTTGTGCAACATGGAGTTTTCACTATCTTTATTGATCTAAGGCTTCTGATGCTATGATCTCTTTACATATAGGTATGGAACTCTACTATGATGTGATAGATACAATGATGTGTCATCTGTAATTCACTTTATCACAAAACATCTTGACTACACTATGGGTGAGAACTCCTTCCCTTGCAGAATGTTGAATATGCTAGCACACTAGACTATATCGATACTTTTGTTGGTAACCTATGAGAACCTTGGTCTTCAATTTCACGCCAAAAAATGGTTTTGTTTTCTAGACCTGACTTCTCAATGATTTTTCAGAGGATGAAACATCACATCTTTAAGTTTGACATTGAAAGATGGTCAGAAGAAGGTGTGAYGAGTTTATATTTCAAGAGATTGAGTTACGATAGAAAATTTTGAGGGTTGTGAAGGACACGTGATTCTAATTTGAACCCACCTATGATAAATATGAGATCTTTTAGATGAAATTATCAGAATAGGTATACCGGTGGCTYAACTGGTTACAAAAAGTGACAGAAATTAAAGATCACTTCAAGAAAAGATCTAATTGGACAATTGAGTGACTCGTTGCTCTTCACAAGTAGGATCACCATATTTGTCGATCTTTGGACTTGTGGGTCCAAACTACCCTAAATAGATACATCATTGGATTTGACACCAAAAATCACTAGTCATTCTCAAAGGAAAAAAAATTATTTTACAATAGATCCCGAGGGAGATTATTGAGAGAAATTTTGTTGCAGATGAAGATCTTGTTGGTTGAAGAAGGAATGCACTACCAGTTTATTTGGTTTAAAAAGCCGAGTAAAACCCTTTGCGCATGAGGGGTGGGTGATCCAGGAGAGGATTCATGAGTTATGATACAAAGGCTCTTGAGGTGTGGGGGTTCATTGTGACAAGAATTCCAAAGACAAGCATTCTTAGAAAAGGGTTGTGGATATTACCAATTGCATTACTATTTCAGCAACTTATGTAATGTATGTGTTTACTCTAATGTTGTGCAACATGGAGTTTTCACTATCTTTATTGATCTAAGGCTTCTGATGCTATGATCTCTTTACATATAGGTATGGACCTATAGATGACCATCTCCCAGATGCATATCTATTCCAAAATAAGGCCATTCGTAATTATTTGTCGGAAATTTCCCTATTTTTTACTATTGGTATGACACCAAGAGGATATTCAGTAGCACAAAAGAGGCACCTAGTGGTTCGGGTTGTAGATTATCAGTTGATTGTAGGCCAACTATACAAATTGGGATTGGATAATATCTTGTGGTGATGTGTGCTTGATCATGAATGACCCGATATTCTATGGGAATGTTACAGTCAAGTTGTTGGAGGACACGTTGGTGGAATGACAATTGCTAGAAAGAAATTATAGGAAGGACTATGGTGCCTACAATATTTAAAGATTGTAAGGAATGTGATTGGGTTTGCGATGTATGTCAGAGAGTGGGAAAACCATCCTCTTAAGATGAGTTTCCTCTGAAACCTATTCGTTCACTACAAGATTTTGAAAAATGGGTTGCTGATTTCATCGGTCCGATAAATCCTACAACTAAGAATTCCAAGGCCAGATCCATAATTACTGAATCTAACTACCTGACTCGCTGAAATGAGTAAGAGGTTCTTCAGGATTGTTCTACGACCACCAAAACACGATTTATTTTTTAGAATGTTATTACTACGTTTGTTTGTCTTCACAACTTGACCCGTACAAAAATGAGAGTGGAGGTTGATTTACTTTGTTAGTGAAACTATAGTGATCTAGATTATTTTCAACACAAAATGAGAGTGGAGATATAATAAAGAAATGTACAGAGATATCTTAGATATCCAATAATATAAAATAAATGTATCAGAGATGAAACCATAAACATAGAGATACAGTAATACAAATTTTTCTATTAATGAGCGAAAAATGTACAAAGACTGTAAAAATACAGAGTGAAAGACTTGCTAGAAAGGTGGCAACTTATCTCTGAGAAGAGTTGTGTCCACTACTCACATTTGCAAGAAGATGATTTTATAATCAGGCTCTAAAGGCCCTTTTATCATAAATAAAATCCAAAACCCTAACCCTAGAAGATGAAAAGACAATAGTTTTGTGAACCCCATTTTGGGTAGTTTGGTGTATCAACTTCCTGGGGACGTAACTTTGGAATATGATATCCGTTTGTGGTGCACGATAGCTCATTGGAAATGTATCATTGAGGATATTAATTTAGGGGGTTAAATCAGAGCCTTTGGTTGTAATTGAAAATATTGATCCCAAAAAACCTTCATTTAGGCCCCATAAATGGCCCTGAATGTTAAAAACTGCTAAAAATAGTAAATTACCAAAATTGCCAGAAAATTATTTTGAGATGGTTGGAAAAGGTGGGTGGACACCGATATCCACCTGAATCATATAGAGACCCTTACTAGACTATTTTTTATTTAGAAACATAAGAGGAGTCCTTATCATTTGCAGGCTAACAAAATAGTGGAAATATTTTAAAAAATATTGTAGATGGGGATGATTAAGGTTTGTTGTGCAAATCAGGATGATTAGGATGAGTGAGTTCTGAATTTTTTATGTGTGTACCAGAATACCATGAAGCGATTAAATAGGTACATCCCATTACAACGTTTATATGGATGAGAAGAAGTTGTGTCAGCTGAGTTTCTCACCCAAATTCTATTGATTACACAAGCTACCAAGATGATCGATAATGAATCCATTGTTGCGCGGGTGGAGGAATTGTTGAAACTTGAGAAACCTAGGTTCCTAGCCAATTTTCATAATATTATGGAGAAATCCCAACGAAAATCCTGCCATGATCGACATATAAAACGTAAGTTGTTTGCATAGGGTGATTCCATGCTCTTATATGATAACAAGTATCAGAAACATCCAGGAAAGATCTAAATGCACTGGCTTGGTACTTTTATAGTTGCGGAAATCCATGAATCTAGAGCTATCAAATTGGCAGAACTTGATGGAATTCTTCGACCTAACTGGGTGAATGGCACACATGTGAATCCCTACCTATATACTGCATAGTTATAGTTTCATTATGCTCCTGGTTTCGAGAGTGGGTTAGTAAGTAGGATTTCAATTTTTGTATTTTTTTTACTTTTTGTCAATACATGGTGATGTGTTCTATGTTTACATGTCTTAATGCTTCATTGTCCTATTCAAGTCATCCAACCCAGATATTCACTTTGTGGTCAGGGAGGTCATAGTCACATCCTCTCATACTTAATTTTGGTGAAATTTGAATCATGTTCTCTTGTTTCATCACGTGGGTCATTAAAAGTTGTCATTACCTTTCTATCTGTCATTTCATCTCTGTTGTCACTGTCACTTTAAGCTTAACACATTTCCACCCTTTTTCAGTTAACCTCTATCCTACTTGTTAATTTTTCGAGTTGATCCACTATCATGTTACCAACTTTTTGCTTATGTGTGTACTCTCCCAAATGATGTCGTGGTTTTTTCTACATTCGAGGGATTGAGTCATTTTTAATACCTAATCTTGTCATTGTGTAGTATTCAATGCATGGTCATCTTGGCATCTTCTTTATATTGATTATAAACACATATTTGGTCGATAGATTCATCTATTTTTTTACTCTTGAGCTTGTTGTAGGCTCAGTCCTAGAGCCTCTTGAGCACTTCGTAATACCACATCCAAGCCTTCCCCACCTTGTGTTATTTTTTTACCATCGTTGACTTGTTCCAATGTTTTGTACAATTGGTCGAGAGGCCATCCGAACCATTTTTCTATCAGAGTTCATTGATCCATGGGTCATTTTTTAGGAGTATCTACATGGAAAGGTTGAACAAACTAGGTATTTCAACCTCGATTTTACCAATGTTGTCAAATTACCCCACATGGCTACCAATTCTTTCATGGATTGCACTACATTACCTAACAAATATTTCTAGTGGAAGTGGAAGGCCGACTACATTACCCTGTGAGATTCTACTTTGTTATGTCTTTGCGACCTGACGGTCTTCGGTACTATTGGAGAAGCGACATGATGCACCAAATTCCTAATAAACATAGTGCACAAAAGTTTTTTGTGGCTAGACCAAGCCTACCCAATCCATGTATAGGACATCCACATGCTCATCGGGTTGTCCATGCAAGGCCAAGATGTCACCAAAGGTTTTCAAGGCTCGAGGAAGAACAATAAAAAGAAGGGGGACTTGAGACTATACAAAAAAATATGCCACATGCCATGGAGTTCGAGGAGTGCACATTGAAATAATTAATGATGAGAATGTTTGTATGGATTTTTATATGATTACAGGGAAGTGATGCATAAGCACACAAAGGGCGAGTGTACTTTGGATGCCATCGCAATGGAAAAATTCAGTCAGAATGGTTCCCCTATGAAATGGTGAAAGTGTATGCTCACCAAATTGTTCTAGGATTGTGCGGATGCACATGACTGACTGAGCTATTTTATCTATGGATATGTGCACATCGCTCTCTCTGTGTGGAAGTGGAAATCTCCACTGGAGTACAGCATTGGTCACAATGCAGATGGCCATCTCACAAATATCTTTGACCCATGGCATTTTCTCCTTTCATTTACTAATGATGTCACTCATAATGGTTCCTTCACACAATGGTATGATGAGCTCATTGTCATAACAAATTGACCTCAAATTCCACAGGCACTACCCAATAGGAATACACATAATATCTTTTTCATAATGACTCAGGATAATACATTTGTGTGGCCTCTGGGGGTGGACCGATATCTTTTTCATATGTATCCATTACTATTTTACTTGGATGAAGTTGGGCTTGATAAATAAGTCACCTCATGGCTTGGGGTCATTTTCAAAAAGAAGAAGACTAGTGTCTCTTAGGCAATGCCTTCCATTGTACAAAGGTCCTCTTCAATGGAGACATCATATGTTGGTGCTAGTGTGAGAAAGAGAACCTGGACAACTACCATTTCATATGACGATCCAGAGGAAGCCGAAGAGGAATTGTTCCCCAGTGGTACACTTCATATTTCATTCTCTTCCATTCCTGATGATGCTATGATCTCAGGTAAGTAATTTATGGACATCCTGACTTCACTTTTTACTCTGAAAAAGTTCCATATCAAATCCCCATCCCAATCCATCGGTGATACTATCATCACTAAGGCTACCCCCTTTTCCTCCATCCCAATGTAAAGTCACATTTCCCCACTTTTCGCGCATACCAACTCCCATCTAGTGCATACCACACCACCCCAGACTTGCTCTGAAATTTCGAACACATTCACTTCCCCATCCATATCCTTGATTTCCCTCTCAAACAAATCCAACCTTCCATTATTATTGAGGAAGCAAACCTTCCACAGAACGGTGGGTATATCATGGTTCCACACATTCCTCCAATATCCCTGCCCCATACTTAGTTTGATACACTTGTTCCTGACCCTTCTACTAGACCTGCTACAACTACTGGTCCACTCCCTTCCACTTCTCCCTAGATATCAGAACTTATATTTCCTCAACACTTGACTCTCAAGACGGTCAATCAGCTACAACCCAAGATAGGGATTGAACCTCATGTTTTTATGGATGAGGATCCTCCACAGGACTTGCTCGATGCCTAGGATGATACTCAGTCAACGTAAATAAATAATTCTTTTAAGGAATAGGTTACGCCTTTTCTATGGGATCCCCAACAGTGACGCACTATCTTGGAGCTCTGCTTATAGTAGAAAAAGGTGCTTACAACACTTCTACTAGAGGTAATTGATTGGATTGTGTGGAGTCTTAGAGTCCACTCACCTACATCAAAGGGTGTTGGTACCCCTATATTTTTAGAGCTCACTATTGCAAGTAGTCAGTTTCTTTATTCATGGCCACCTTGGGCTTATGTTTCCATCAATGGAGAATTATCTACATGGGATATACCACATATTCTACTCTTTATATGAGCCTCAAATGATAATATGGAACAAATTATCACAATAGCCAAACATGCCAATCAATCCCTCACACAACAAACAAAATATTTACACGCGTTTGTCACTAAATTTAATGCTACTAAATAAATTGAGCAGAACATGCGGGTACATGCTAAATCCACTATTGAAACCCTTGTCGGTAAATGTTCTCAAATATGGCCATCTTTCCTCTAGTTCATTTATAAATTTCCAAAAGATATCCCACTGGTTGTGCCACCTGATCGGGTTGAACTTATTGTCAGCGCATGGTCTGAGTTGGTTGCCAAAAAATATACTCTGCAATAGGAGGTATTCGAGTTCAAGTTAAAGAAAAGGAAAAACCTAAAAAGCTCCTCCAAAATCTTACATATGAAATTGAAGAAGTTACCAATGTCAAATCCTCACTGCATGCCAGAACCGAGGATTGTCATCGACCTTTTTATATAGTCATATACTGGGTTGGGTTGTTGGACCAATGCAATAAGCCTATCAAAGCGTTGTGCACTAGGCTTAAAAATATGCATGCAGGAGCCCATACCATTGTTTATCCTATCAAGTAGTCGACTAAGTTTGAAAATATCCAAGATGAGGTTGATAGGTTGGATTCCATGGATGAAGTTAACAATGTTGCGAAGACAACACTCCGGTAGTTCCAACCTACAGTACAAGAAGAATAAATTCTTCTACAGTAGTTGGATGCAGTTGTTGATACAACGTGGAATTATTTGTTGGCTACCAAGCATGAGTTTCTTGATGTCAACGTTGCACAAAAATTTGTTGTGGGTGCAAGCACTACAGATTGTACTAGAGTTGGGCCCTCTTTTTAAAAGAGAGCACAGAAAATAGGTGAAAGTTTGACTCAAGACAATTCAAAGGTTTTGATTAGTTCCTATTGGGCCATCCGTTTTGAAGAACCAATTTTGTGGATGCATAAAAATTTTGCGAAACCCTATAGCACATCAACATTATATACAAGTGTCATAAAGCTAACTACGAGGGTACCAATAATGAAAAAGAGTGATGAACTAGATGGAAGAGAAATGGAAAGATATAGAACGTTCAAGCACATGCCAGAAGGATGAAAAATCAAGAATGTGTAACACTAGAATCAATAAACCAATAATCCCGAGGGAAAAGTTATAAAGAATGGAGTTTTGTAATGGGTTCGGGTTTGATTTTGTTCTATTCTAATATGTTATGTTTTGATTTTATGTTTTGGGTTTTCCATTGGTTCTACGTTTGTTTCTCTATTGTTGTGGGGTTTTGAGCTTTTTTGTTATTTCAAATTTCTAAGAAAGAACTACAACTACGCAGAATGTGAGATTCCATATCGGATATTGATCCAAGTGGATATTGGTCGCCACCCACCTATTTGAACTGGCTCCTCGTGTCCATTTTTTGTTCAAGATGTTATTTTGTATTGCTTTGTAATTGTGGGTTCTACACTTCTCAGGATATCTGAATCCCCACACATCCTCTAGGTGGATACAGGTGGCTGCTTGCATAATCCAACTACCTTATTTCACATGTTTTCATGTCAGCACATCTTGTTGTACTTCTAGGGCCATTTTGGGGCCCTAAACATTGTTTTTTTTTATTGCCACAGTAATATTGTAGATGGAGTCATATTTTGATAGAGAAATGTGTAGTGCTTTGAAATACTTTTCCAACAGGATATCACGCACCTAAAACGAAGGTTGTATGAAAACTTTATGACCCTAGTAAGTTGAGCTACCAAATTACACCAACTTACCCATAGGGCCCACATAACTTTTGGCATTTCACATTCTAGGGTTAGGTGTTTGACATTCATGAGTAATATCAAAAAGGCCATTGGAGCCTCATTGTATTCCATTCTTCTCAGATTGATACACGTAGCAGCCACATATCTTCTCAAATATAGCTACCACCATTTGAGCAAGTGTTTCTATTTTGCAGTTTTACAGTTTGAGCCTATTTCATTATTTAATAGAAGATACTGTTCACTGGATATTTGTGTTATTCTTTATATCTCTATGTTTATTGTATTCAGTCTGTTAATCAATTCGTTCTGCTCCTAAATATGGATTAGTGGTATCAGAGAAGTCTTCTCTTCCTTTATTTTTCTTCATGCATGTCCCCGACAAGATCTGGGTACAAGAAGTTGGGGCTCGAACCAATTGAGCCATTACAATATTGGTCATGCCAAGCCCAACGAAAACCCATGGGAGATGAAAAAAATAATGATGGAGCATGAGATCCTATTAAAATGTTTCTCGAGGAATCCATCGCGCGACAAAGAAATGAAATAATGGACAACTTCATGCAGATCCTTCGATGACTTCCCATAGGAGAGGCATCTTCATCAAGCGACCATGCAACCCCCTTCAAGGTACATGTAAATTTTTATCTTAAGTTATTTTAAGGAATGATAGATGCGAATGTTGTAGATAAATGGTTGAATCTGCTCAAAGAATATTTTTTGGTCAATAATTTTTTCGATAGGGAAAAGATCACTTTTTCACTCGTCAAGGCCATTCCCCATCTTAAAGACTGGTTGTATACTTACTCTGAGAAAAACATTGTAGATTAATATACAATGTTTATGGTGGCCCCTAAATGGGATTGCTTCTGAGATTCCATTAAAGAACAATACTACCCCGTTGGAAGCTACGAGGACCAGTACACTAGACGGACCACCCTACTTCAAGAAAGGGACCAAATAGTACCATATTTCACCAATAGTTTTCGTACCCTACACACCAAATTGTGTATCAAAGACTTTGATCATAATTTGGTGCTCAAATACCATAGTTGTTTGTATAGATATATTCAAAAATAAATGGATTTTTTGGATATCACCTCATTGGGAACAACTTATAGATATGTTGTAAAGATCGAGAAAAAATTCTAGAAGAAAATATGAGAGTTTGGATCTGTAAATCTCTCACAGCCGAAGCATGGAAAAGGAAACCCCAACCCACATAGAAAGGGACCAATTTGAGATGGCTAACCTCAAGACAATCAGTCCAAGCCGCAACACAAGAAGGGAAATGAGAAGACAAAAAACGACATCGGAAAATTGTGTGAGTACCATAAAATTCCTTGGCACAACACCGAAGAATGCCTGTCCAAGAAGTCCCTCATGGTCGAGCTAAAGGATTCCAAGTCAGAGGTTGATTCTGATTCTGAGTCAAATCCTAAAGGAGGGAAGAGGNAATGGATTTTTTGGATATCACCTCATTGGGAACAACTTATAGATATGTTGTAAAGATCAAGAAAAAATTCTAGAAGAAAATATGAGAGTTTGGATCTGTAAATCTCTCACAGCCGAAGCATGGAAAAGGAAACCCCAACCCACATAGAAAGGGACCAATTCGAGATGGCTAACCTCAAGACAATCAGTCCAAGCCGCAACACAAGAAGGGAAATGAGAAGACAAAAAATGACATCGGAAAATTGTGTGAGTACCATAAAATTCCTTGGCACAACACCGAAGAATGCCTGTCCAAGAAGTCCCTCATGGTCGAGCTAAAGGATTCCAAGTCAGAGGTTGATTCTGATTCTGAGTCAAATCCTAAAGGAGGGAAGAGGATTATCGATGTTGAACCCAATTCCACTTTCGCTACCACCAAATTCCGTCCAAGTGAACCCAAAGAAAGAGAGGAAGGGGAACGCCACTTTCACTCGTAGATGTGGGTGAAGGGGGATTTGATTCATTTCATTGTCGACAATGGTAGTCAAAATAACTTGATTTCAGTAGAGGTCACCAAGAGTCTAGACTTTCCAATGACACCACACCCACAACCCTACACCATCAGCCGACTTCGTCAAGGAAGAGATCTTCGTATCAGCCAACAATGTCATCTTCCCTATGGCATAAAACCTTCAAAATATGAGGTATTGCGTAATATTTATCCCCTTGAAGCATGTAATTTTCTTTTAGGACAACCATATTTTTTTAAGTTTCATGTTGTGTATGAGTCTATACCCCGCAATGTTATTATTATTTTGGGTAGACAATTGTACATGATCCTATAGGTAGCGTTGCCTACTGCTACTTCTTTAATCTCTGTTAAGAAATGCAGTAAGGTCATTTCACAGATCGGTAAGTTCGTCTTCTTTGTGATCCATGCTCACAGTAAGAAGAAGGTCATTGTCACATTCGTTGCCTCTACACAACGCCTCTCTTTGCATCAGAATAAAGTGGAAGGGATCGTGGAATAATACAGAGACATATTCACCTCACCTACAAGGGTACCGATACACTACCAAGTCAAGCATCCAAATGATCTGACCCCCTATGCACCTCTACCTAATGGATCAGTCTATCGACGCTTATTGATGGAGAATGATGAAATTAGGCATCATATCCAAGAGATTCTTCAAGAGGGGAACATCAGACCTAAATCCTCCTCTTGTGAAATCCCGATTGTACTAGTGCAGAAGAAGGACATGACCTGGCAACTCTGCATTGATTACAAAGCCTCAAACAAAATCACAGTCAGGAACTGCTACCCCATTCCCATGATTTATGACATTCTTGACCAACTCAAGGGGGGAAATTTCTTCGACAATATTGACCTAAAGTATGGCTACCACCAGGTTCCCATCGAACCAACTAATGTATGGAAGACAACCTCCAAGTATAAATAAGGTATCTATGAATGGTTAGTCATGCCCTTTTGCTTAAAAAATGCACTAGCCACTTTCATGAGGTTGATGAATGATGTATTGAGACCCTTCACCAACTCCTTTGTGGTAGTATATTTGGGTGAAATCCTCATATTTAGAAGAACGTGGGAAGTTCACATGCAGTATATTCAACAAGTTTTGATCACTTTGCGGAAGCACAAGATTTCTGCAAACTTGGAGAAACGTTATTTTGGCATGAAAAAGGTCCAATACTTGGGATACATTGTTGATGATCATGGGGTACATGTTGATCCATCTAAGATCCAAGCCATCCGTGACTGGCCAACCCAACCACATTGACCGAGCTTCAAAGCTTCTTGAGATTATCCAACTTCTACCGATGGTTCGTGTTTAGATTCTCCCATATTGCATGGGCCCTCAACTAGGTGACCAAGGGAGGTGGGAGGGCCAAGTTCGTGTGGGGGAAGGAGCATCAATGAGAATTAAATGATCTGAATCATTTCTTGTGCTGAACTTTAGTACTCTCCTTGCTGGATCTGCAACAACCATTCGAGATTGAGACTGATGCATCTGACTATGTTGTGGGTGCATTTCTCACTAAGCATGAGCATCCAGTGGAATACCATAGTGAGAAACTCTCCGATATTGTTTGAAAATACCCCACCTATGACGATGAAATGCATTCCATTATACAATCCTGTCGTCAATGGAAACATTACATTTTGTGGAAAGAGATGATCATACACATTGATCACAAGCCTCTGCAGTTCATACAGACACAGGGGAAATTGCAGAACAACCACCATAAAAAGTGGTCCACCTATCTGTAGAAGTTCCATATCAAAATGAAGTATAAGACATGTATCTCCAATTGTGTTGTTGACTGCCTCAGTCGACCTCCTTTGGATGCACTCACCACTGTTCTCCATTCCTTTGGATATGAAGCATATTAGTGGCCCCAACTTTATCAAAAAGATCCAGACTTCACCACCACATATCATCTCTTGGGTACATGTGAAACTGTCATTGATTTTTACATTTAGGGCAGACTCTTATGCCATTTGGGCCATATTTTTGTTCCTACAAATGAGCGTGCAAAGATGATTTGGGAAGCCCACTACAGTTGGGTGCTAGGACATTTTTTCATAGAGAAAACTGTGGTCATTCTTCAAAAAAAAAATTATTGGCCAAAAATTCGACAGGACGTCAACAAGTATATCAAATATTGCACTACCTATACCATTTCCAAGCCAGTATCAAGAAGCAAGGCTTATACACTCTTCTTCCTATTCCCTAGAAGCCTTGGTAATCCATCTCAATCGATTATATGTTTGGATTTCCTTCCACCAAGTAAGGAAATGATTGTGTGTTTGTGGTCATTGATCGGTTTTTGAAGATGGCCATCCTCACAGCCTGTAAGAAGTGTTAATGTTTATTCCATTATTACAGCTCTTTGTATTTCAATAGATAATAGCAACATAAGAACAAGATCACTGAGAAATACACATTCACAAGAGACACAACATTTATCCTGGGAAACCCTCTAGGGGAAGAAAACCCAGCAAAACTTCCTTAATATAGATAGCCAATACAATGCCAAGAGATCTCTATGCTAAAATAGAAAGTCCTCTCCAAGATATGAGCCACTCTCTCTCTCCTTTGTTGGTAATAGATCATAACTTGTCTCTCAAACTGAGCAAGTGAGTTATGTTCAAATGAGGTGCTAGCCTCCTTTATTTATACAAGTTCTAGCACGTGTGAAGTGTCTCTTCACTGGCAGGGCCGAATTCTCAATCTGGGTGAATAAACCCACCTTTATTATATTTCTGGGTCTCTTAATTAACTGCTAGGGCCGACTTCTTATTCTGCCTATTACAATTGTCTTTTGTCCAATCCGCAAAAGGGGATTTGCTCCTATTACAATATCCAACATGATCAATCCATAATGGGGATTAATCCTATGAATAAAATATCAAGAATAATAAGAATACTCTTTGCAGTTACATTATTTCAACACTCCCCCTTAACAAGAAGGGTATTCTTCAGTAACATCATGTGAGAGAGAGAGGACAACATCATCGACAACATCAAGTGGGAGGACAACATCATCAATATCATCTTGGCTGGCGTATCTATAAATCATCGAAAGTTTTCTTCATCGACAACATCATCATTCTCAAAGGAATGCCATCATCATCTGCATCAATATGTATCAGTATAAAATAATACCTCATCATAGCACTAGGCTGGCCCATCACAGTACTAAACTGACTCTATGTCACAGTTGTTAAGCTGGTAACTCAGTGCAAGTCACATCTTTATTTACGTCTAACAACTAGGTCAGAAGCAAGGTATACATCATCTTGCTTTACGTCTAACAACTGGGTCAGAAGCAAGGAACACATCATCTTTCTTTACATCTAACAACTAGGTCAGAAGAAAGGAACACATCATCTTGCTTTACGTCTAACAACTAGGTCAGAAGTAAGGAATAATCTTTCTTTACGTCTAACAACGAGGTCAAAAGTAAGGAACACACACATCATCTTGCTTTACGTCTAGCAGCGAGGTCAGAAGCAAGGAATCATCTTGCTTTACATCTAACAGCGTGGTCAGAAGTAAGGAACACACACATCATCTTGCTTTACATCTAACAGTGATGTCAGAAGCAAGGAATCATCTTGCATTATGTCTAACAACAAGGTCATAAGCAAGGAACACACACATCATCTTTTTTTATGTCTAACAGCGAGGTCAAAAGCAAGGAATCATCTTGCTTTATGTCTAACAGCAAGGTCAAAAGCAAGGAATCATCTTGCTTTATGTTTAACAGCGAGGTCGGAAGCAAGGAATCATATATACTCCCCCTTTCAGGGAGGGTCCTTTCAGACTATACCAAGCTTATCTTGAAAGTGTTCAAACTTTACACGAGATAGAGGTTTGGTCAACACATCAACAACCTGTTCAACCATGCTAACATACAGGAGCTTCAAGGCTCCTTTCTATACCATGTCACAGATGTAATGATAGTGAATCTCTATGTGCTTCGACCTATCATGGAATAAAGGATTTTCTATCATCTTTATGCAGCTCTGGTTGTCACATAAGATCATGGTTGCTTCCATCTCTAGGTCAAATAGATCGGTCAACAACTTTCGAAGCCATATAGCTTCGCAACTAGCAGAACATGTGGCAATGTACTTTGCTTCTATTGTGCTAAGAGAAATATTGGATTGCTTCCTACTCTGCCATGAAATCATGGCTGATCCCAAACTGAAACAACATCCGGAAGTGGTTTCTCTGTCAGCAACGCTTCCTACCCAATCTGAATCAGTGTATCCACTCAATGTGAAATTATGATCTCCATCATAACTGAGACCATAATCTATCGTACCTTTAAGGTACCTCATCACATGTTTTGCAGCCACTAGGTGAACACGTCTGGGATCTACCAGAAACTGACTCAAGGTGTTCACGGCAAAACAAATTTCTGGTTTGGTTTTCATTAGGTACATCAGTGATCCAATAATCTCTCTGTAGAGTGTGGTATCAATCAAATCTGACGAAGTATCGACCAGTAGCTTCAGCTTCGCTTCCATGGGTGTATTCATGGGTTTGCATTCCAGCATGTCAAATCTCTTTAAGACCTCGATAGTGTACTTCCCTTGGTTAAGAAATATCCTCTCTGGACTCTGCCATACCTCAAGACCTAAGAAATAATGCATTAGGCCAAGGTCTTTCATTTCAAATTCAGAGGCAAGTCTCCTTTTACATTCAACGATGAGCTTTTCTTCTCTAGTTAAGAATAAGTCATCCATATATAGCAATAAGATTACTGGCTCATTATCCATAATTTTGAAGTAGAGATTTGAGTCTGCTTTACTCTTGGTAAAGCCTAATCTCGTCAAGAAACTGTCTATATGAACATACCAAGATCTAGGAGCTTGCTTCAATCCATATAAGGCTTTCTTCAATCTGCAGACATGAGACTTCATGTCTTCAACCTCAAATCCTTGAGGTTGCTCTATATACACTTCCTCTTTTATGACACCATTTAGGAAAGCTGTCTTCATGTCCATCTGGTGCAGCATCCACTTCATCTTAGCTGCAAGAGCTATGATGGTCCTGATCGAAGTGTATCTGGCCACATGAGCGAAAGTCTCTTCATAGTCAATGCCTTCCTTCTGGGAAAAGCCACGAGCAACAATTCTTTCTTTATACTTCTCAATACTTCCATCATCAGCATGTTTTATTTTGAAGAGCCATCTGTAGGATACCCCATCTTTATTCTTCGGTCTGGGAACTATTTCCCATAATTCATTCCTCATTATGGATTGGTATTCCTCTGTCATGGCATCTACCCATTATTTTCTCTGAATGGGTTCTTCAAAGTAGGTAGGCTTCTCATCTAGGAGATCACACATCAAATCCATGTAACTGGAGAATGGCTTTGGTCTTTTCACTTGTCTCGAGGTTCCTTCTGGAACGCCATACTTCTCTCCATCTTGAATAAGCTCTCTTGCCCAAGAAGGATTTCTTTTATGGGAGAAGGTCATTTGAGGAGGTTCTTGAACTTCTATTACATCATGGTCTTCAAGAGTTTCCTCATCAGAGGAAGTTACGATTTCCCTCACTGGTTCTATAGCTCTGGGAACCTCCCTTATTGCAGTATTGGGGATTACGGGTTCCTCTTCATATACCTCTTCAAGCTAGCACAGTTTAGATTTCTTGAGCATTGCATCTTCATCAAAGGTCACATCCCTACTGATTTGAATGTGATGTTGACCTAGTATATAAATTCTGAAGGCCTTGGAGACCTCACAGTATCCCACAAATATTCCCTTCTTTCCTGAAGGATCCATCTTTTTTCTCTTTTCTTTAGGTATATGAATAAACACTGGAAAACCAAATATTTTGAGATGGCTTACCTCTAGCTTCTTTCCGGTGAACATCTCTTCAAATTTCTTGAGACCAAGTGCACTATGGGATAATCGGTTCTGCACATAAACAACTGCCATTGCTGCTTCTGCCCATAAGCAAATAGGAAGATCTTGATCATGGATCATAGTCTTCACAGCTTCCAGTATGGTTTTGTTCTTTCGTTCGGCTACACCATTTTGTTGGGGATCTTGATCCCAACATCTTTGTAGAAGTTCATGAACTCTTTTGAGGTATATTATTCTCCATTATCCGACTTGAGTATCTTAATCTTCCTTACAGAAGGGTTCTCTTATGAAGGTTTTGAATTCCTTGATCTTGTTGAACACTTCAAATATATCCAGGTATTTTACGAGAATAATCATTAATGAATGACACATAGTATACATACCCATTAATGGAGGATGATGGCATTGGGCCACATACATCTGAATGAATGAGTTCTAGGACTCCTTTTGCCTTGTTGTCCCTCTTTGGGTTCTTGATGTTCTTCCCTTGTGCACATCCATTGCATACGCCTTCATGGTCAACTTTGAGTTCTAGTAAACCTGTGACTACTTTGCATATGTATGGTAGCACCTTGTAGTTGAAGTGAGATAATCTTCTATGCCAAGATTCTTCAATGGCATGGGTCATGGAAGCTTCTGAATGACCCTTTAGCTTATGCGAGCCACCTTCTTCTTTTCAATGATGATTACTTCTTTTAAGGCTTCTCCTTTAGTAGGTTGCCTTCTGCAACTTCACTATTGCTTCCTCATGTGACATGGAGCAAGGTCAACAAAAAAAAAGCAAGAATAATATCCTTCTGATAATATAAAGCAATAGCACAAACAATCATCACAGTAGCTATGATTAAAGGTAAGGAATACAATACAAAACGAGGTCAACACTCTCATAGTGTTATGACCAAGCATTCTTCCATGGAAACCTGGAACTAACACATGAGGTTTCTCCTAGAGGAGGTGTTAGTTGTATCAGGCAAAGTATTTTCCTCTATATGCTCACATGTTATCA